>JAPWTK010000143.1:0-277500 GCA_029963805.1 Aromia moschata | reverse complement strand
TCAGGAGAGAAAGGTCTTGACTTTTTGGAATCGACTGAAAATGATCCCCATTTTATGGAACGTGTCATTACTGGTGATGAGACTTGGGTGTTTGAATACGACCCGGAAATCAAGCGCCAAAGCATGGAATGGTACACTTCAAGCTCTCCAAGACCCAAAAAAGCAATAATGAGGAAGTCGAAGATCAAATACATGCTAATTTGCTTTTTTTGACAGCCAGGTAATTGTCCACAGAGTTTGTGCCTCCAGGCCAAACAGTAAATCAACACTTTTACAGAGAGGTTCTTGAAAAACTTCAAAAAAGGGTCATGCATGTGAGACCAAACATAAAGAACAACTGGAGGTTGCATCACGACAGTGCGCATTGTCACACAGTTATTTCAATAAACGAGTTTTTAGCCAGTAAAAACATTCCTGTGGCTCCTCAGCCTCCTTATTCGCCTGATTTGAGTCCTTGTGACTTTTTTCTCTTCCCGAGATTGAAACATCACCTCAAGGGACATCATTTTGGGACCATGAAGACACTCAAATGGCTGGAACCGACCAGCTGAAGGCTATTTCAGTATGAGTTCCAGCACTGCTATGAGGAATGGAAGATCCGTCTGCAGCGCTGTATGGCTTCCCAAGGAAGTTATTTTGAAGGATGCAATACATTGAATATGAATTAAAAAACAGGCCTCTTTTCCCTTTCTTCCTTTGACCTGTTTTCAGGCCCCGTTCGAGATTTTCGTCATTTTTGACTTTGGTAATCAATTACTCGGGAAATAATAAACGTACCGAAAGTTAAAGTAGGGTTTTGAAAACTGCAAAGTATCCCTTACAAGTTGTATCGATTGATTTTTGCTAATACATTTTTTTCGAAGCGAAATTGTTGATTGAAAAAGGGGTAAAAAACTGCATAATTAGTGAATTGTATAATTAGCATAACTTTGCAAATCATGGATAGACGAAGGATATTTTAGATAAGCAACTAATAAGAATAAAGATAAGCAACCTTAAAGTACCTCAAAGAAATCCTGATAGTTCCAAGACGCTGAGATTTTTTTTCATGGTGCTCGGAATTGTTGAAATTGTCTTTTGCGCTAAAAATCAATATAACTTTTTTATTTTTTTTTTCTGTATAAAATAAGCAATTTTCATCTAAAACTGGACGCATTCGAAGAAGTGAAAATTTAATTGTGTTCCTGTCTTCCATTTAAATCGAACTCAAAATTCCCGTTCCTCGCGGAGTTGCAAAGTCCGATTGCAATTGTCGATTTCTTGCAATCGATGATAATAAAATAACAATATCAATATTCCCGATTGCGTCACTCGAGCGTCCCCATCAAAGTCCCGGTTCTAATTAACAAATTAATGTAACCTGATGGTAATCAAACCTACCGGTGATTGAATGATTAATATACATATGTACATGACGAGTATACTAATTTATTTTCTATTTACTAGACTTATCCGTAAACACAGACTGTAAACATAACCGTCGGAATTCACGAGCTATCAATCAAGAAAAAAATAATACGTCTTTCGATGGTCGACTTAATTAAGTGTTCTTTCTGAGAAGCACTCCAGTTAGTCTGATACATTATATTTTCGACGGTATTTAGTTTACTTCCTGTCATCGGGTGTGTACTAAACATTTTTATTTCGTACGGTCTGGGACCTATTAAAATTTCACTTTGACCGGAGTCAAAGGTTTTCCCCCATTCTTTTTTATGCGGCGCATTATGCCAGGAGCACGTCTAAATATTTCAGTGGGCGATCAAAATTTCACTTCGTGGAACGGTGCACATTAGTTTTTTTTTTTGTGGAAATACCGTGTATGATATTAGTAGCGTGATGATAAAGTTTGGAACAAAACAATAACGATTAAATCATTTTTTTTTTTAATAGGAACCTAAATTTTACCACCAGTGGGTAAAATTTCTTTCTTTCACTAATGGTGAAAATGTCACTTTATTTAGTTCAAATGAAATGAAATCAAACGATAATATAAATAGAATCAAATGATATAAAATTTAATCAAACGATATTATAAGAAAAAAGATAAATAAAGCTACTTTATAAAACGATTGTGGATAAAAAATTATATACAGGTGTCTACTTTTATTTGCGTACCGGGTGTTTCCCTATAAATGGACCCTCCTCTTAACTTTTTTTTTGCTTTATACAAAAAAATGTTACACAAAAGTTGTAGGGTACAATGAGGGTTTTTTATGACATAGTTTTCACGTATATAGGGTGTCGCAGAAAAGCGGGGTAAATAAAATGTATTTTTTTCTTATGGAACACCCTGTATATTATATCACTAAATCATTGGCGTCACCTCCCTGATTACGAATATATATAATTTATTATAGTTATTTTAAAAATCTAAGCAAAAAAACGCCTATTTAAATTTTACTTTGTAGTAGGCAATGGATTCAAGAATGGGCTTGCAATTATTGTTCGGATATCACAAAATCTAAAGGAATAAAAATGAATGTTGTTTCTATTTGGAATTCCTACAATGCTAAAACAAGACTCATTACTCCACAACATTTTATAGAAGAAATTTTTCTTCTAGTTTTTCTAACACATTTCTGCAGAATGTCAAATGTTTTTGTTTATTAGCTTGGGTTAAATGTTGGACCCTTGTCGGCTTAAAAGGATATAAGCTGAATTTTTATAACCTTTTGTCACACTTTTCAGCAAATTGTTGAGACAACCTCTTATTGAATTCTAATTCAGCAAATTTTGCAAGGTGTCAGAACAATTGCAAAGTTTATTATTGTATACTATTATTAATAAACACCAGTATATATAGTAGACCAAAAATATTTTTTTCAGTCAAACAGTTAAGTCAAAATTAAGTTTAGGTGATTCTATAAATGACATTCAACTGTCTTGACATAATTTCATGGCATACTTGACCCATCTAGCGGCTCTTAAACTCGATATTTTGCTCAACTTTGAGATCGTATGGCATGAAACACCCTGTATATGTTTTTGTTCAAATTTCTGATACAGGGGTTTTGAGGAGTAGGGATTCAGATTTTAAATAAAAAATCGCTAAATGATTATATTGAATTTTGGGGGTATAAAAATTCGTAGCAGGCCATGGGAATGAATCTTCAAAGCGGTGATAGAAGATGCCCTTCGATGCCCTTTAAATAAAAAAAAAGTAATCAACCATCTTGAAAAATGAGTATTTTTTGAATCTGTACAATCCATAAATAAAAGTAGACACCCTGTATATATTTTCGAGAATTGACCTTGTTACCATATTGTTTTTATTGAACAGTACATTTAAGTCCTACTTCATCGTTGCCGAACTAGCCCAAAGGCATTTGCTATTGATCTGCCGTTAAACAAAATATAGTTAATTATTTTTTCCATTGGCGTTAGAAACGAAGTTAAGATATCACACAGTTTCCAAAGATTACAACAATCCCCACATTGTTTAACCAATCGTTCCTACTTTTAACTTAATGCAGTCTTAATTACTGTTCACATTAGGAAATTAATATGAATATACCGTTTGACGTATGAAAATGGAAAAGTCAATAAATGAGAAGTACTCCAAATTTCGTTCTATATTCGACTAATGAATCAGAAGTACTACTTATCTCCTCGATTGGTAGTACCAGAACATTAAAGTGATTTTCCAAATTGAATAATCAATAATAAATAAGAATCGGAGTTGTTAAGGAGAAAGGTATGTGAACAGTGGCGGATCATGTAATACAGTGTGTGCCATAATATTTGTAACGTATGAGAAATTTTGTGTTAAGGGGTAACACTACCTTGTAAATTTTGTTGACCATTTTCTTATTGGTTTAAATGCTTCCTTAACTATACAAAAATGATATCCAAAAGGTTTTATGTGGGGAAAATTTTTAAAGTGGTCGAAAAATTATGTTTAACGAGAGAAGTCCCTGTGCTAAAAAAAAAATTGTGCTAGTTCGATATCGGTGCAGAGGGGTCACTATTCCTTCGTAAACACAGTATACCTTGAATTAGAAGGACATGAAAGCAGGAAACAGCAGAAGGACAGCATGAAAACCTTGAATTAGAAGGACAGCTGTATGGCCCAGGCATCGCCGATTAGTGGTAAATAAAAAATTACATCGAAATATATCTACTTGAAACATTAAACGCGTTTTTCTCGAAACCATGTGTTTCGGACTGGCAGTAAAGCTAGAGCCTACAATTTTCAACCAATCGAAATTTTAACTGTAGCTAAAAAATTAAATTTTCTAGTGAACGCCCGTAGAACTTTTTGATTTATGAAAATCTGCCGATTTTCGGCCGAATTTTTTCTGAAAAAACGTCGTTTTTTTCTTTAAACTGACGCCATTTTTTTAAATCAATATTTCGAAAAGTTCTACGGTCGTTCTAGAACTATCTAGAAACTAGATTTTTCGATGTAATTTCAAAATCTTTTTGGTTTTTTGTTCTAGATGCACAAATGCGACCTGTAGGTTTACGACCAGGGAAGTCATAAAAAAAATGTTTCATTCCGAGAGCTGTTGTGCCGCTATTTTGTTTTTAAATTACTTTAAAAAAATATTTTTGTGTACTTTAAGAGATGTGTAATGATGTCTAAAAAACCGAATTTCAATAAATTGTTTTGTCTACAATAAATTCGAGAAAATGAGCCTTGATTTTGACCCCACAAGGTAGTGTTACCCCTTAAGCTGTAGTAAAAAAAAACTTTAGGCAGTTGCATTTTGACATCAGTCACTGTTGAGTAATATGGAGAAAAATAGACAAAAATATGATGACACCTACCACAAAATGTAAGGTCAATAACCTTTTTTTAACGTTTACATTTATTTAAACAAAAAATGGTGTATAATTTAATATTAAATGCCGATTCAAAAGAGGCCAAAGAAGAGTTGGAAGTTTTTTTAAGCTCGGTCTAATGTATAGTTACTGTTTATAACTATTTAACTAAAAATCCCTACATTTCCAGAATATGTTATGTTGTACATGTTAAGTTTGGAGTAGATCACTTGTATCGTTTGCAATTAACCTATAAATAAAGAAAATATGTATTAACCCTGTTTAACCCCCAACCCCAAAACGGATTAAGCTCAAAATTAAACTGTTCCAATCTAGTTATGATACAGAAGTATTTCAAATTTCAAGTTGACGTCTCAAAGCGTTCTCAAGTTATCGTGTACAAAAAATCAACAGTCAACAGACAGACAGATTTTAATTTCATTTAGTTATTTAGACAACAAACAGTTGTCATGGATACTACTTTCACTCATTACATAGATAAATAAAAACTTAAAGCCTATTTTCCAAATATGTAAAAGTACTTAACAAATACATACATATATAGATTTGATCAATCACTTTTTAGTAACGGAGGCTTCGAGTAAATAAATTACAATTAAATAAGATTATATTTTATCAAGTAATGGTAATAAAAAAGTCCACCGTCTAAAATCACGATGTGTCAACAATTTTTTTGTCAGGTGGTTTCGTTTTGGAACGTTTGCGTAAAATTTGGTGAAAATCGTAAATTCCACATTTCTAAGAATGTGCTAACACCATAAAATGATGTTTACGCCGCGCCGTATACATATAGGGCATTGCGGCAGTGAACGACCTGACGCAAAATGTTTTTTCTTGTTTCCGCTCTGAAAATTATTCTAGAGAAATTAAATGTGTTTTTATTGTTGAGCTATTCCTTTTATTCAATTAAAGAGCTGGTACAAAGTAAAGGTTGCATAATAATACTTGATAAGCTTGAAATATGACGAAAAGTATATAAGAAAAAAATATAGAAGACGCTGGAAAATTGGATTGGATTTTCGCGCACTGATAGCAAGATATCCAACGTTTTATCACCTCAGGTTACAGTTCTAGATCTACCTGATATAGAAAATCAAAAATGACGCCTGTTATGATTTAAATACATGAGAACATGTCACGAGAACATCTTAACTTCACAGGTACTTTGATTACACAGGCCCACAAAAAAAAGTGTCTGGTTCTGGGATGGAGACTAACTTTTTCTAATGTATTTTATGCCTCTGAATCCAAATTCGTCATAAAAAGTAGGGGTTCCGCAGCTAATTTTGAAGATAACCTCAAAAAACTGTCGAAAACGACGTGTTTCGGTTGTAAAAGCTTGAGAAGGCCAAAAAAATACCCACAGAAAAAAGTATCTGGTTCTGGGATGGAGACAAACTTTTTCTTATGTATTATGTGCCGCTGAATCCGAATTCGTCATAAAAAATAGGGGTTCTGCAGCTAATTTTGAAAATAACTAAAAAATTGTCGAAAACGACGTGTTTCGGTGGTAAAAGCTTGAGAAGAACAAAAAAAATATTTGCTTCACATCAAAAACACTTTGTTTCTAAGTATTTTGGCCTGCTGAATCCGAATTTGCTATGAAATATGAGGTTTGACCAACTGATTTTGGAGATACTATGTAACAGAAATAATGTACACGAGATAGACTACAAAGACGTGAAGTGCATGAGATTTTTTACATTTGAAGATTCAAACCCTTTTCAGACACTTAATTTTTGTTTACATTGACTTTCTTATCACCAAATTGATCTCAACGTAATATCTATTCGAATATTCCCAGATTTCCGCTCTCAGAGATACAACAATCTTCAGATTTGTCTTCAGCTTGCTGTTGTTTCAAGTTATTTTCGTAGTCTGAATTCCAGAAAGTCAAATTCAAGTATGTCATGTTGCTAAAGAGTTTCCACTGATTCCATTTCCATTTCCACTGAATTTAGGCTGATTCAATCCAGGTTATTCAAGATTTTACCGTTAAAAACGCAATTTTTACATATTCTTGAGGATGATCTTTGAAATTCACTTGTTAAACCAAATTTTTCATGACGCATTCGGGTTTAAGAAATTAAGATACATAGGAATACGGTATTTTTTATGTGACGCGAGTCATGTTCCCATTTCTTTCAAGCTTTTATTACAAAAAACGTCGTTTTCAGCAGTTTTTTGAGGTTGAGGTCTCCAAAATCCGTTGGTCAAACCGCTTTTTTTTCATAGCAAATTCGGATTCATCAGGCCAAAATACGTAGAAACAAAGTGTTTTTGATGTGAAGCAAATATTGTTTTTGTTCTCAAGTTTTTACCACCGAAACACGTCGTTTTCGACAGTTTTTTGAGGTTATCTTCAAAATTAGCTGCGGAACCCCTATTTTTTTGTGACGAATTCGGATTCAGCGGCACAAAATACATATGAAAAAGTTAGTCTCCATCCCAGAACCAGACACTTTTTATTTTTGTGGGCCTGTGTTATATTTCTTTTATTAGTTCCAAAGAGTTAACTTTAAACGTGTTTTTTTTGCGAAAATTTCATTATGTTTTTTCAACAGCCCAGGTTTGGAGGTATGAGGAATGGAAGAACCATCTCCAGCGCTGTGTAGCTTCCCAAAGAAGTTATTTTGAAAAAAAAAAACAATACTGAATTGTAAATCTATTCGAATAAAAAAATTTAAAAAATCAGTCTCATCACTTAATTTACACACCTCGTATATTCAAAAATTAGCTTATTAAAATTATATCGAAACACCAATTTTACTGGAAGACTTAATATTAGCATCTAGAGCTATAATAGGCAAATAAATATGTGCCCTAATCACCCCCCGGATTAAAGACGCCACTGGTTAAGGTGGAATTTCACCGTATGTACATATATCGATAATTAAGTGAAGTGTGGAATATTTTACTGTGATATCCGTTTTATGTTTGGAATTCTTTTCGATTTCGACTAATTGACCGTATCTTATCATCGAACCGGTAACAAGGGTGACAGTCGCGTGTTTTCGGTATTGTCTTGAGTGTTACATGAAACACGTGAGGAGTTTTATACAAGTAATGTACATAGGAGTTTTACGCAAGTAACAATTTGTAACAAGTCTTTAACATTTGAGGACTTTTAGATAGATACCCATATCTCAAAAGCCTTGATTCGTTTTTCCATAGCTTCCGAGATGGTCCAGCTCTCCATACCATACAGTAACACGAAGTAGACGTGGCAGTTTATTATACGCTTCTCTAATTCTGGACTGAGATCTTTGCTTCAGCAAGGACTTCATATAAATAAAGGTGCTTCGTGCCTTCTCGATACAGTAGTGGCGGTTGGTGATATTTCAGTTAGCCATATCTTGAAAACGACGCATGGGACCCACTTCACTTTTTATACATACTATACACCTCTTACTGAAAGGATTTATAGTGAAAAAACCGTCAGCAACGTTTGCCAAAAAAAATTCAAAAAAAAACTGTAGAACACCCTGGTATCTCAGTAACGCTCTGTGGAATATTTTCAGTATATTTTTTTTTCATAATCTAGAAACAAATATAAGGAGAGGTTTTTCGATTTGTTACAAAATATTTTTTTTTGCAAAAAAGTTATGGCCATTTTAATTTTGGAAAACAAAATGTTCCTATATATGTATAAGTTTCTCCAGCGTAGGAAATTCGTTACATTACAATAACACTTTTATAAGTATCACTATTTGTCAATTTTAGGTTCTGAAATGTTAATAATAACAAAAAATAAATGTCGGTAATTGCCGACATTCCCTACAATAAGATAAAAACTTGCTAATAAACATAGTTTTTGCTTGACAATCGAACGACAAAAACGAGCAAACAGCAAAAAAAACAAACCTGAAATTTAAGAAGTTGGCCATTATCAACTTTAGTGAAATTACTTAGAAACGTGCTTGTCATTGTAACAGTAGTTAAACAGTTATCAGTGTTAAACTTTTTGCTTTAGGTTTCGTGTTGCAATTCAGAGAGATGGTTTACCTAACAGCTGAGGTAAACCCACAACTTCCAGGTAATGCAATATGGTTGCTGCAGGATGGTGCACCAGCACATTACGAAGTCAATGTCCGGCAATATCTCCACACAATCTTTCCAAATCGCTGGATAGGGAGACGCTGTAGAATGACCTGCACAGGCCATCCTACAGCCTACCAGTCCAGCGATTTGGAGCTATCCAGCTATCCTCCCTCTCCCAGCGAAACCCAAAACTTCCAGGTAATGCAATATGGTTCCAGCAGGATGGTGCATCAGCACATTACGAAGTCCATGTCGCTCAATCGCTGGATAGGGAGACGTGGTTCTGTAGAATGGCCTGCACGATCACCTGATTTCACGCCGTTAGACTTCTTCCTATAGGGATATGTAAAAAGTATGGTCTACAAAACCAACCCCAACGATTTAACTGACTTAAGAAGAAGAATAACACTTGCAATTAGGTCGATTACCCCGTAGATGTTAACTAACGTTAGAAGACATTTCTATTTACGTCTAGGATGCTGCCAAGATGCTGGAGGCATGCATTTTGAACATCTGCTGCATTAATAATGATTTGTTTTTTATTTTAATGATGATTTATTATTATATTAATGATGAATTAATTAACGAATTTCCTACGCTGGAGAAACTTTTTTCTTGTTAATTTCTGCAATAAAATTTAAAACCATAGCAGTTTTGCATAGAGAATGAAAAGACCTTTCGAATGAAGTATCACAAGCCCCTACTTCCAATTTGAAAATTTGGGGGTTGTAGTTGTCACCTGAAGGGGGTTGAATTTAGGGATGACATTTTTACGTCGCAAGATGTCATTTTAGAATTAGAAATTGATGTGTCTCAGGATTTTCTAAAAAAATGCATAATAATGGAGCTACTGAATGTATTCCATTTGGCTGTTCCGCACTGTATATCGTAAACATTATTTACGACGTCTAGAATTCGACAAATGATTGAATTGTGTATTAATTGATTTTGAACGTGGACGGATTGTTGGTATGAGGGACACCGGATTTTCTTTTAGTGAAATTTTAAACAAAGACAGCTAATACTGGATGTTGCTGTTTTTATTCAAATTAGTATATTTAAATATTACATACAACACATATTGCATATTTAATTTATTTCTTTCGTACAATCATTTATGTATATTGTTAGCTGCTTACTTCAGTGGTAAGAGGTTTCACATGATGACCAACTATTAAACAATAACACACATAATTAATTTTTAGCACATCATTTACTTGTTCCTGTTTAAACTGCGGGCAATTTTACGTGCAAAACATACACATTTATCTTGAACGAGATAGACACGTCTATCTATATCAATGAAAAAACAAAAACAGAAATACAATTTCTAACAATCGGCCACATAATACGATATGTAATTACACACTTTGTTTTTATTTCCCGTTCGAATATTTAAGAGAAGGCCTTGATAGTTTTTTTATCGAGTTACCGCTGCAATTCAAATTCTTATCTGTAAACATCACTCGGTATGCGTTTCTTTTTATTTCAAATCTGGAATATATACGCTATAACTGTCAATGTTAACTGCTAAACGCTTTCATTACAAAAGCGTCCGTTGCATCATGCAGGAAGCTTTTATATTGCCAATTTCTCGGAAAAAAATGATGTGAAAAAATGGAGTATTGGCAAAGTGTTAATTTCGAAAATTCCCTGAACGTTTCGTATTTGAAAAACATGTAGAAAAATGATTACTTGATTTAAGAAACAACGTTTATCTTAAAAAGTCTTAAGTAAGATTTATAAAATGAAAAATGGAAATATTTTCACAATATACATATATATTTTTTATCGTATCCGGTTGATTCATATTATTGTATTGAGCATAGTATTGAGTCATTCCCTCGAAGTGCTTCGAATTTTCTAGACAAGTCTGGAGAGTGGTGGTGGTGGATCGAAACTTCAAGTAAGATTCGATATGCTTTATTATTCAGGTCCGGGAAAGTATGCTGTCACGTGGAGCCGGCACTATACAACGCTATGATAATTAAAGTATAAACCGTATTTTTCAAGCGCCTATTTCCTGCCCCTCTATACCCACGCCACTGTCCGTGAGTAGAATGTTATCCCGAACGAAATTTTCGCGGGAACCCGGGACTTCCTAATACACTTTCTCTTTAAGACGGTGTGCTATTCTGGTAGCGACCTGCCGGCAGGGTAAACGGGTCGACCGCCGCATTGAAAACAATTTTTTGTCGCGAGTGACTAACTCGTTCGTGTACTGTATTTACATATTACTTGATTTTGTGTGAATTTCTGCAGTAATGGCACAGTCGTTACCATTTGTGAATAGACTTAGAAAGATGATTGAAAATTACAATGATTTTACAATAGACGGATCACATATTTTGTGTATTCCTTGCTATCGTCGATATATATTTCGTGATCGCCGAAAGTGTAAAAGACATTTAGATTCGAATATCCATCAAAAAAATATACCTGGTACGGTTAGAAAAGAGGAATTTTGGTTTGCTTGCATGGAACGTGGTCGACAATATTCCCTTTAGACGTCTTTTTGACAAATATGTATCAGATTTTCCATTGTCTAGTAGCCATACATTGCGTAAACGATATTTATGGAAGATATATCAACGTGTCATGGGAAATATCAAAGAAAACATACGTAATTTTCTGTGGCTGACAGTGGACGAAACAACAGATTTTGCGGTAATAAGGTCGTTTATGCCCCCGATATTGATAGCTAATAAACGGGTTCTGCAAACAACGGTTAAAAGTATAGAAATAGTAGCAATACGTGTATTGCCCTCTGTAGATGTGAAAAATAATAATGTACTGATGTTAGTGACAACAAAAAGTACAATTAGTAACACAACTGTGCGAAATTCGTGAAAATCATGTGCGTGTTGTTGTCCTTTGTCCATGTGAACTATTTTGAATTTGCACCTTTAACTTCAGTAGATGTGGACCGATCATTTTCCCTCTACAGCCAGAAAGACTACTAGTCGTGGCAACGTACGCTAAAGCAATGAGGACAGTCGGTGTTTCTGAATGACACAAGCAATAGATATGTACATACATTATTGACACATTTTTACTCCTGTCTTTTTGATCTCTCATATGTCATCTTCCGTCAATAACATGACGGATTACGAGTCCGGCCTTGCGTAACAGCACATGTAGGGATCCCTAGTAATGACTATTTCTGATTTTTGATTATGTAGCAGATTAGACGACAATAAAATTGGATTTTCTTCAAAAAAAACCAAAATTTTAAAAGCAAATGCTGACTAGCCGCTACAGGATATGGAGTACCATTTTTGGGTTCCGGAAAAATACGTTCTGAAAATTCCAGGACACACTCAAGTCCTGGAAATAAAAAACTGACTTATTAAACTGACTAATGACGATGACGATATATACGTTCCATGTTTCTGATACATACGTGCAATGTTTGATTATGGCATGTAATTTAATGAGTACATACCTGCTTGTATTTACCGGTAAAATTAATTACTAATACTTATCGCGAACGAACTATAATCTTGCTCCTGGCTGTACTAATAACAATACACAGGTCGGCATTCGCATGGTCTCCAATTGTTTTTGCGTAATAAACTGGATTTAGGCGTTTGTTATTGTTTGTTTGAACGGTGCAGCGATTTTAATTGCATCGGGCTGTGTTGATGTCGAACATAATATGGTAGTAAGTACGTCAGACGACTTGTACAATTATTGACTAAGACAAAATGCTATTAATTATTATTGTTTTGGACGTCCACAGCATTTTTTATTTGTTTAAACACACAGTCGATTGTAATATAGGTATAGAAAATTATGACAAATATTTTCACTGGTAATCTCCGCAGCGCTTGAATTAGTTATTACCGAAATTTTTGTAGAGGCCTCCAATGTTGTGAAAATTATCTCGAAAATGTAACATTTTATTGATAATTGCAGATAACTACTTTTAACATGATGGAATCATCATTATACTGAATATAACTGAATATACATGGATCATTATACTGAAAGCAATTTTGATTCATACACACAATTCCTGCTGTTTATAAAATAAATAATCATACTTGAACATATTAACAAGTATTATTACAACAATTATTATTACTTTTATATAGAGTAAGCGGCACCCTAATGCGTACATAGCCGAATGAAGGGCAATTGATAATTTAACTTCTTTGTTCAGTAGATGTACACATGAGGTGAGAACCAATCGCAATCGCAGGCGTATGAAAGGCATCCGGTTTGTCGGTAGGGCTGTTTGAGTTAAAATTTGAAAAACCATTTTATATTTTAGTCTAGTCTAGTGCCTGATTAGAAAAGTGCGTATAATCAATCAATATTGTCATTTGCCAATGATTTTACGTATGTGTGTAAGCTAAAACACATCCCAAAACGCCAGCACATCTTCGAACAACTATTCGCATACTAATATAAAATATAAATTAACCAAACGACAAGTACGACAACAAACGACGCGTCTAGCTGGTACCAGGTCACGGGTGATCCTGGCCAATGAGAAATACGTGGTGATTTACAGATTTATTTTATTTCTCAGCAGTAAAATTGTCTAGAAGCATGCGCGTTTTTCTTTTTCGGTTTAATTGGTCGGATCGCCCGTGACCTGGTGCTGGCTAAACGCTAGTAGTAAATTCGCCTATGACATAAAAATGTATCATTTAAAATGTATTTAATATCCACCTATGTACGCATTAGGCTGCCGCCTACTGTATATGTTTCTATGTTTTTACATGTGTTTCAAGAATGAATCCTTAAAAATCTTAAATTTCCCGAAAAAAATCAATAATATTCTCAGCAAATAAGTAATTTTCAAAAATCGTCTGCAATTATCAAGAAAATGTCACATTTTCTGAATAATTTTCACAACATTAGAGACCTCTACAAAAATTTCGGTAATAACTAATTCTAAGCGCTGCGGAGATTATCAGTGAAAATATTTGTCATAATTTTCTATACCTATTTTACAATCGACTGTGTGTTTAAACAAATAAAAAATGCTGCGGACGTCCAAAATGTCTCCTTGTCACCTTTCATTGCAAATCTTTTTATGAGTAAATTTGAGACAGAAGCAAAAGATAAAATTCCCTACCATAAAATTTACATATGAAATGGAACACAATGAACAGCTACCATTTTTAGATGTATTAGTTATTAGAAATAGTGAAAGTAAGTTAGAATTTGATATATATATATAGAAAAAAAACGCGACTCTTAGATATATCCCCAACGATTCACACCACCCTTTTCAACATAAAATAGCAAGTTTTAATTTTTCTAATTCACCGTTTGTTAAGTTTCCCCCTCAGTAAAGAGAGGTTTGAACATGCAAAAAAATTGATTAAGGATATAGCTAAGAATAACGGTTACTAAGTCCATTTAATAGATACGTTAATAAGGAAGTGTAAATTTAAGAGAGCCATTACAATTCCACGACTTTTCGTAGAGATACTGACAATTCGAAATTTGTTTCGTTACCATATGAACCTAAATTCACCTGCGGACTAGAGAAAGTTTTTAAAAATATTAATATCAATTTAGTTTATAATTCTAAAAATAAACTACAGATGCTTTTGGGCAACCTCAAAGATAGAATCGACAATAACGAAAAGTCTGGAATATACGAAATAAGTTGTAAAGATTGTGATCAAAAGTATATTGGGCAAATAAAAAAGATCTATTTTAACTAGATTTAAAGAACATATGGCTCATTTAAAATATGGCAGAACGGAAAAATCTTGTGTTGCCCAACATACTTTTGACAACAACCATAGGATAGACAAAAATTATTTAAGAGTAATTAGAAATGTAACAAACGGTAAACAGTTGGATGCTTTTGATAGTTTAGAAATAATTAAATGTAACAGAAGTATGAATGGTCCAATATCCAACAGTCCACTATTCGCCGTGATAAACAAAGACAGATGTTACGGTTCAATGAACCTTGACGGTAAATTAGGTATAAGTAGAGCAAGTGTGTAGGTTAGAATTTAGTTTTAATCTCCTGAAGATCGCGCGTCGAGAAAAGATAGTAGTTCGGTGTTTCGTGGAAAACGTCCGTTTTTTTTTGTTTCTACGCCGAAGGTTCCAGTACCCACTCCAGTTTCCTGAGGACACAGAACAAATGATAGTTAATGGGGGAAAGGTCTGGTGAATACGGTGGATGGAGCAGGCTTTTGGAATAGCTCCCTGTCTTACGGAGAAAGTGTATTACAGAGTCCTGTGTTCCCGCGAAGCCTTCGTTAGGAATACAATTCTACGCACGGACAGTGGCGTGGGTATATACGGGCAAGAAATAATCGCTTAAAATTACGGTTTATACTTTAGTTATCATAGAGTCAGACAGCATACTTTTCCTGACCTCAGTTATTGCATAGTTGGTCTCACCCACATTGTAAAATGTACACTTACAAAACATTTTTCTTTCTTCAACTTTTCTCTAAAATGAATAGTTCTCAAGTTATCTAGAAGAAAAAATGGCAAAGAAACTGATATTTCTGATATATTTTTTTTTTTTACATTTTTTTTACATTTTGTTCAACTTTTTCAACTAGTCCATATAGAAATTATCATTCATTATGATATTCCACAGGCATTTCAATAAAAAATAGTTGTATGCAGTTTTTTTCGTATCTCGTATTTAGACAAAACGCTAGTTCACTTGCATGCGGTAAGGAACGTTAGAAAAAAGCACAAAAGGTGAGCAGTCTGACCTACACAGCTCATCGTAACGTCCCGTTGCCGTGCCTTAATTTGTCACACAATTTTTTAGGGCTGTGTAATCCGGACTCCGCTGAGACGTTGTTCGAGCCTAATTTTGACGCTTTATGGTATTTTTGTGGAATTCTTTACATCTATGCATTATAAGGTTAGGGATTTCGCGCCAATTTTTTTGTCCGTAAACACCCTGTATATTCCTGTATTAATATCAAGTTGTCTGTTGAGCAGTGTAAGTATCCGTATAAAATTCATTGATAAAGGCGACTAACCAGTTTATTTCGTCGGCTGTCTTCATCTGACCAACGACCCAAGCAGGCATCTGGCCGCCATTAATTAAACAAATCTCAAATTTGTTATTCTGCGCATTGGTGAACTGCCGAAAAATAAAAAACAAGCCAGGTAGATATGTATATGCCAGCGACGATACTTCTGAACGACAATAAACATCTGTCTTGGTGATGTAACCGGCAGAAAAAATCTCAAACAATGGAATCATTCAGCACAGTCAAAATATAACAGCAAAAAAAAACATCTACATTTTTCGAAGGTTATTTTTACAACCCGTCAAAACAAATACAAGTCTCGCGAAACCTGAATTATGGTATGATTCAAGAAAAAAAATTAACAATTTAAAATCTGCGATGAGCAACAAGATGAATGATTCAATGAGTCATTCTATTCAGAGACTAATTTGAGGAGGGTCCCTCCATTTGAAAGTGGATTCGTTGAATTAGTTACAGTATCCGTTACACCTGGAGGACCAGGAACCCTGGTCGCTAGGCCCATTCGCTTCGAAATTCTCGGAATTGTGACTATAATATCTTGACGCCCATTTTTTTTAAATACGCGTCTTGAAGCGTACTTTCAAGATATTATAGTCACAATTCCGAGAATTTCGAAGCGAATGGGTCTGGCGACCGGGTTTCCTGGTCCTCCAGATGTAACGGACAACAAAACTAACAAAGTATTCATGATCAGCGACCCCAAAAACCACCGAGTAACCGTTTTCGTTTAGTTTCAGGCCGAATTCGTGGGAAAACCTCGGAGATGGGCCTGGTGACCAGGGTTCCTGGTCCCCAGGTTAATCGGGGTCAATGTCTGACATCAGATTCGTGATCAGCGACTCCAAAAACCCCCGAGTAACCAAATTCAGCCCGTTTCGACAATGTATTCTCGATTTATGATTTTTGCTTTAAGGGGCACACCTAGTGTGACCGCCTAAAAAAAGGTGATTTTTGGGAATTAAAAAAAAGAGTACTGCATCATATGTTTTGTCATATGTTTTGTCATCACATGACATATTTGTACATAAATAATGAATACATAGTAACATTTTTAAACAAAAAAATTTGATTTTCAGCGAGTTATTCGCTATCTCCCAAGTCTCGAAAAAAAAATAGTTCCTCCACTGCTGCAGTGATTGCGGCCTTCACAGTGGCTGGAATAAAAAGAAATAAAAAACTATCAAACTAGAAGGTATTGGCTATACAATGACCCACGATTGTGAAAAAAAAAGGGAATTTAACAAAATGACAAGAGTTTTGAATAAAAGTTTAAAATTTCACTCAAAAATCTGATGATTTTTGGCGTGCCAAAATTACATTTTTCATACAATCGAAAAACTGGAGGGTCATTGTATAGAGAAACATATACAAAATAAGCAAAAAAAAAATCAAATCGATCGGATGATTTGTAATCGAGTTATAACTGCAGCAAATTAGAAAAATGCAGTTTGGAGAAAAAACTCGTTCAAAGATAAAATGATTGATTTAATCGTTATAAATAGATAAATATCCTACCTAGAGCTAATCTGCTATTCCAGGCCCATACAATTCACCTTCCTCTTCTTCAAAAACCACCTGTTGAAATCCTATTACAATGACTTACGATGACCAGTGGCGGATTTACATAATGGCACTTTAGGCACGTGCCCGGGGACCCCCACAAGCCATGGGCCCCCACAAATTGAATAACCTATTTTTTGTCTCCTACATTTTCGAAAAATCACAGAACGTGGAACATACACATACACATTGATCATGCAAATAATAAAACTTCTTCGAGAGAATATAATATTTAATAATCGATATATAATTATATAATAAAAAAATTGATTTTCTTATAAGGAGGCCCCCACAGCCTTCGTGCCCAAGGGCCCGTTAAGTATAAATCCGGCGCTGACGATGACGACAGAGCCCAAACAATAACTCAGGTAGGCCCCACCGCAAACGTAACTTTCTAACCGATGAGCGGCTACTCTTTAGAAGGCTGTAGTTCAAAAACTATTTTAGATTCGCACGTGAAGTTTTAGTATGTTATTTTTAAAGGTATAGACTATCGAAATATGCAAAAACAAAAAAATCGACTTTTTTTCAAAATTTCACACTAGGTGTGCCCCTTAATTGGCTGGAAAAATTGCACCCCAAAAATATATTTTTTTAGGTGCAGTAATGCAGTTTCTAATTTGTATATGAAATAAATAGGTAACATTTTTTATAAATTTTACAAGGAATCTATTTATATATTTATCTATAATCCAACGAGACTAATTACGTCAAAATCCATCTTACTGCGGAAATTTTGGAGGTGGAATGCTAAATTTCCTCGTCTATCAGCGAATGAATTTCCTGCACTTTGGCCGGTGACGTCTGAACGGATCTCGATCAGCAGACGCGTCTCATGAATTTCAGGAAATTCAGTCAGCGACGTCGTGGACTGCCCGGAAACAGCTGTGACGAGCTCCGGTAGATAAATCGCTATCGCCGAAGAGTGTCACGAATTTTTCGAAAAACTCGCAATGACGCTGCGGTGCCGTACAGTTAAAATTAAGAGTGAACTCATCATCGTCCATCCACAAACGGTAATTATTACCCGTCTGCTGCAATCGTAGAGGATTTTGAGTTGGATTTTATCCGCGCCTGAGATCATTAAGAACCAGTTTCGCGTGTTATTGCGGTAAAAATAATACGGAGACTATCCGGTTTTGAATATTATGAATATTCATATTTTCGCTATTGATACGTGGGCAGACGTTTCATCTATGCTAATATTGATTCATTAACACATTCGCACTGAATGGTAGAGTAAACCACTACATTGAAAATACATTTTAGAAACTAACAACCTGACCACAAAAATTCGCAAAACTCGTTGGTCCAAAAAAAAAAGATACCTACTTGGTATTAGAGAAGGGTTATAATCCAGGCAATATAGCAGAAAAGTGCTCAGTTTTTAAAAAGAATCCTGAATAAGGTTTCTCGGCGCGATAATTAGGTAAAAAATAGTAAAAATTGATTGTGTATGTTTTGGATAAAATCGATATGTAAGAACCTTAGTAAAAAATCGATACAAGTGCCGAAAACCGTTTTTTTGCGGATTAAGGGACGAAAAATATTTTTTTTCGTAAAACAAAAAATAGCACATTGTAGCGCTTGAAAAATGAGTTTTTGGTGATCAAAATCGGTTCAGAAGTTTTTTGCAGAAAAAAATAAAAACCGATGAAAAATGACCATTTTTTGAAATCGAATTACAAGGGTTCTAATGGTAGCAGAAACTTTTGCTTAAATTGTAGTTTTTGATCGTGCCTATCTGCAGTAAATATTTCATGCAAAAATAATAAGAAGTTTTTTGCATAAATCGAAAAAAACTAAAAAAAAGACCCTTTCGAAAAACGGCTTGAACAAGCCGAAAAATGGCCGTAGAGCATTTTTCCTGGGCTTAAATTACTCGTCATTAAATTCCCTACAAATCCATTATCGTGACTTGTGGTAGAGGTTCATTTAATCGGCTGAAAAACGCGTTTGAATATCAAGCGTCGCGTTGCTTCGAGCGCTCGGGTAAGCGAGTGAAGGGGAAGTGGACGCGTGCGTAGTGGGGGAAGCCTCTCCCGCCGCAGACGCGCGGACAGAAATCTGCGGCGGAAGCGGCTACAATTTAAGCCGAAGCAGAAGTTTCTGCGACCATTAGAACCCTTGTAATTCGATTTCAAAAAATGGGCGTTTTTATTCGGTTTTTATTTTTTTTCCGCAAAAACTTCTGAACCAATTTTGATCACCAGAAACTCATTTTTTTTCATTTTTTTCAAGCGGTACAACGTGCTATTTTTTGTTTTACGAAAAACAATATTTTTCGTCCCTTAATCCACAAAAAACGGTTTTCGGCACATATCAATTTTTTTTACTAAGGTTCCTACATACCGATTTTATCCAAAACATACACAAACAATTTCCACTATTTTTTACCTAGTTATCGCGCCGAGAAACCTTATTCAGGACTCTTTTTAAAAACTGAGCACTTTTCTGCTATATTGCCTGGCGTAGCACCCCTTCATTTCGTTTGTGGTTTTGAAGTTTTTGTTATCAAGAAAATTAAATATGGCAACCACGGCAGAACAAAAAGCTTTTATGATTGAACGTTACTTTAGAAATGGTAGAAGGGTTGGTAGCCAAGTTTTGTAGCTTGGCAAAAACAGGAATTGTGAATTGGAAGGAACGCAGTAGACTTTATGGTATTTTTTTTTTTTTTTTTTTTTGTAAATCTAAGAACAAGTTTGTTGTTGCACTGAACACTTTTAACGCAAATACCTCTAAAACAGTCAATCGGAGCAACATTTAAAGATCCTTTTCTGCCAATAAATGATGGAAAAATCGATATTTTCAATAAAAACATACAAGGTGTGTAAATTAAGTAATGAATTTTCGCATAGAAATACAATTCAGTTTGTCTATTTCAAAATAACTCCCTTCGGAAGCCACACAGCGCAGGAGACGGTTCTTCCATTCCTCATAGCAGTGTTGGAACTCATATAATGGAATAGCCTTCAGCCGGTCGGTTACAGCCGTTTGAATGTTTTCTATGGTCCCAAAGTGACGTCCCTTGATGTGATTTTTCAATCTCGGGAAGAGAAAAAAGTCACAAGGACTCAAGTCAGGCGAATAAGGAGGTTGAAGAGTCACAGTGAGTTTTTACTGGCTACTGGTTTTTACGTTGCTCAAAATTAATATCACTCGTTTTTAAAACGCACTAGAAAAAACCGGTTTACAAAAACAGTCACAAAGAGCAAACAAATGACGTCAACAAGTTCAAACTTGTACCGAAGGTGCATTACATGTTAACCTACAGCACTTCCAAGTCCCGTCTCCGCAGTGTTGCTAGATCGGGCGCTACGTTGCCAGTCTCATTACTTAATTTACACACCTCGTAAATATTTTATAGCACAAACAATTTATACCATTTTTCATGTAACCAGAATGCTGCAGAGAGCGTCCTCTACAATTCACATCAAAATGATTGACAAATTAAAATCCCTCTCCTCAAAAAACGCCCAAAAAAAAAACACAAAATTTTGTGAAAAAAATTTGTTTTTTAAAGAAGTTATTTATGGAAATCGAAAGTAAAATTATAACTTTGGCACCCTGTATCTTTGTTACCAATAATTTTTGGCCTAAAGTAACTTTGGTTAAATCGTAACATTTTTATCCAAAGAATATGTAGTTTCGGCCCCTTAATAATTGGACACCCTGTATAACTTTTTTTCAATCAACCTATTTAAAATCAACCATAAAAAATTAAAAATCTAGGTAACATTCATCTAAAATAAAACTTGTTGATTTAACTTCGTTGCAGTTTTTCTATTGATGCAGCAATTCTATGTAATTTGAGGAGCATATGACAGGTATATTCTAATATACACGGTGGAGACTTTAACTGGAATATATTCGCTAGCGGGGTGGTGAATGATTTTTAAAAAAATTCCCGAGACACGTCAACTTTTAAATGTATTTACCTACATTTTGCAAGTAATGTGAAAAATATAGCCCTTCAGGGGTGGCTGAAACCACCCTCGACATGACTTTTTCAAATGCAACCCTATGGCTTGTGACCCCTCATTGTAAAGCTGGTGGAAAGAGGAATCCAACGCACTGATCAAATTTTATTTTTTTTATTTGGAAATAAATGACATAGCACTGGCATTAGTTCGTGATGGAGTAAACGCAAGTATCTTGCTCCATTAACTTTGTCATCAAAGAAAAATGGTCCTACAATTCTATCTTGTATTATTCCGGCCCACACATTAGTTTTCTGTGGGCGCTGAGTATGAAGTTCCCTCATCCAATGGGGGTTCTCTTCAGCACAGTAACGACAATTTTGGCGATTTACTTGCCCATTTAATGTAAAAGTAGCCTCGTCAGAGAAAACTCTAAGGATAACTGGTTTTGATCAATACAAGTCATCAATAAATCGCAATCTTCAAGTAGCTCTTGAACAGCTTGCATTTTATATGGGCGTTTTTTCTCATATTTAAATATTTTTAAAACTGTTTTGTGATTAAGATTACTATCACGGGCCAGTTGACGGGCTGGAGTGATTGGATTTTCTTCTAGAGCAAGCAACAAATTCAACTTCGTGTCGTCATCAACAACAGCCTGCCTCTTACTCGGTACTTTCCTGACATGGCCCATCTCTAGATATTGTGCCTCAATTTTACTAATGGTACCTTGATTTAGTGGTGGCAAGTCCGGATGCGTTTCTCGAAACAAGCGAACAACTTCGCATCATCAAAATTTCGATTTTTAGTGATTCAGTTGAATAAGACATTTCCACCAATTTGAAATAACACTTCGTTTCAAACTCTGAATACAGCATACAAACTAAATTACTCTTTGCGGCCGTGTAAAAACACTAGCAAAAAATAACAAATATCAGTTGTGGCAAAAAATTGCTTGGAATTTTTTGTGGGGACATATGAAAAGTAAGGTTTACATTCCAAAACTAAACAACACACATTTTGAGTACGACATTGTTGCGTTAAAAATAAATTAAACTATAAAATTACGTTTTAATTGTATGCAACCCTACAAACATACTAAAAATTAAAATTTGATCAGTGCGTTGGATTCCTCTTTCCACCAGCTTTACAATGAGGGGTCACAAGCCATAGGGTTGCATTTGAAAAAATCATGTCGAGGGTGGTTTCAGCCACCCCTGAAGGGCTATATTTTTTCACATTACTTGCAAAATGTAGGTAAATACATTTAAAAGTTGAAGTGTCTCGGGAATTTTTTGAAAAATCATTCACCACCCCGCTAGCGAATATATTCCAGTTAAAGTCTCCACCGTGTAGATCTAACAAAATAAGTAAACACAGAATGAAACCACGTTTCTGATCATAGATTACACCAAGATACCTTACAAACTGGGGCCCCCTCCACAACATGGTCACCTAACCCGTAATCGTGCCTAACAAAATTAGTTTTCCGTATAGATGACGTCACACTACATTTGCTGGCATTGAAAGGAAGTCCAAGTTATTTTGAAGTTGCTTGCAATCCATTGCTAAGTACCGTTTTAGACTATCGACGTAAATTGGTCATAATGAATGGTCAGAATTGGTCATAATGTCAGACTCGCATCTGTGAATTGTTTAATAACTTTATATTGAACAAATATATACAGGGAGTCCTATAATTAAAAATTTTAAAGGGTGCGTTATACAGGTGACTTTATTGAGGTAAAAAATTAGAAACGTATTTTTAACTCGCCTTGTATGTATGTGCAAATAATTTTATAATTTTACAGACACGGCTCTAATCGAAAAGTTTATATGAAGGACCTTCTTTAAAACCACCTGAAAAACATATCCTTTAGAAGTTTTAACATAATTATGACACCCACAATTTTTACGGTATATCGAAGCAACCTTTGCTTCGATGATTTTGTACTACTCATAAGTCAAAGTCTAATATCTCAAGAAATATTAATCTCATCATTTTGGTCTATAGGACCTTTTTTTGTAGTAAATTAAATTTGCAACAAATTTTTCATTCACATTTGTTTGGTAAAATTAATAATTTCGGAGATAACAGCAAAAAAAAACGAGAATTTTGGGTAAAAATCAACTTCAGCGACCCGTACCAACTCACCAGTACAAGTTCCATTTTCGCTGCAATGGGCACTTTTGTAGAGTGTTTTATTCTGAGTAAATCGAGACCAAGACCAAAGTAATAGCATAAAATGCGACTGAGTTATAGAAATTTGAAAAAAAAAAAATTCGATTTACGTGTATTTTAAATGGAAAATCTTTTCACGCTTTGGGAAAGTACTTAAAATTAATATTAAGGGTTGTAACTTTCAGGGATTTTTTTTTCGACATATTCAACAAAATTTCAAGTGGGGACTGAAAAACAAAAAAAATAGTTGAAAAAAAAATCACCCTACTGTACATACATATGTGTAAGAGATATCTCAGTTTAGATCAGTAGCACTAAAAGAGTGTTAGTAACTACTTACAATTATTATTCATTCAACGAATCCTCAGAGATCCTGAGTGAGAATAGAAATTTCCGGGTAGAACCAAATCAAAATATAGGCACAACACCCAAATATTATTCATTAAAAACTACGGTGACATCGTCATAGTGTGATTCAAACTATTAGTTCATCAAAATTAAATTAAAACTAGCAATTCATAGATATATCACATGAAATAAAATTTATTGTTAATAATGTCTATAAATACAAAATTATTAAATGTTATGTAGTGCAAAAACCTATTAAAAATATATTTTCTCACATTAATTTAGTTCCTATTCCTCATCCTCATAATTATGTAAGATTTCTGCTTTTCTATAATTAAAATTCATTTATGTAAAATAAGGATTATATCACGATTTTGATTTAAAATTTGTCAAATATAAAGATAATATGTCGAATCAATATGTCTAGTGAATTAAATATATGTGTTTATGTTTAAAACAAAAACGAAGACAATAGTGGTTTACGTAAATTTAAATTTAAATTTAAAAAAAAACATGTTAATTGTCACAAGATCATTTTCATTGTTTTACAAGTCATCTTAAAACTCATATTAAAATACAATTTTTCAAATTAATGTTCCTGATGTAGAGCAAGCTTTTATTAAAGAAAAAAATTATGAAATAAATCATTGTCCTCATATCTTACACAATGTTTACAATTTGATCAGAAATATATGCCATACTTGTTGCTGCTCGTCAAAATTAGCGTAACACTTTTTAGATTAGCGCCATTTACGTTCTATTCGAGTTAGAGACTTGCGGTTTTTAATTTTCGGTAGCCTATAGGGTTGGTTTTAATTCCCCTAAGTCTCTACGCTGTGACTTAAATGGTTCGCCGTCCACACCCCAAAAAGCAACCCCATGTCGAAATATGAATTCGCAACATTTTAACGGCAATTTCAGAAACCTACAGGATGAACTAAGAATTTGAATCCTTACAACACTGAGTTTGAAAAGTATACAATTAATTCTAGTTTATTTGACCTAAACAAAATGTAAAAATATGAATTATGTTACTGATGTGAAATTATTTCAGTATAATTGAAAATTATAATCAGTATGCATGACTCGCAATTTACCTCAATGACTTGCAGTTTATAGAAATTAACAAAAATTAATTTCAGTCCAATTGACGTGTTGTTTTCAATTCAACGAACACAAATATACCAAAATATATAAACGGTTATTGCAGGATATTAAACAATTTGATGTGATATTAGCAGGTTGCCGCAGTTCTGGCCTTTTTTTTACAATCAAAAGCATCCGTAACTGGAGCAGATTATTTCATAGTGACCAGGCCGGTCTAAAAAGGCACTACCAAGGAATTCCCATGTTTTACAGTCTAACTGCTTTGTTTTGATATTATTTAGTCGCTATGACATGCAACTTTTAAAGTACGCTGTAACGCGTACAGGCCGTGTTTATCTCCTTTTTTTGTGGAAAACAAGAACAAATTTTCCACAAAATATATATGGTTGGAAACATATGCTCATCGGGCTGTGGGGACAACATAGAACGCGTTACTGGACTGGACAACATAAAACATTAAAAAAAAATGAATGCAAAAGGTTTGAAATCATTTTGTTATAGAGATATGTACATAATTTTACCTACTTTTTTAAGCGTTATTTAATATTATGCATTATGCCCAACAACAATTTTATTAATAAAACCTCAGAAAATTTAATACAAGATATGTATATGTATATATAAATGGAAAAACAAACGATATATGTAAGTAGTTTGAGAATCCATTGTTTATTCTCTGTCTCTATATTGTGAGATTTCAAAACAAGTAAATACTTGTATACAGTATACAGGGTCCGGCAACAGTTTGGAATAATGCCTATATCTTTTAAACCATTTACTTTTTGCATATTCTGGCCATCTTATTTTTTTTATTTTTCCATTTTTTTCTAGCTGTGGCTGCCATCTTTATTTTTTTTTCAAATATCACTCTAGAGAGCGTCTACTTTTATATAGGTAAAAACATATACAATCTTCACATTTTCAAGATAATCAAATAAACTTTTTGCTTTAAAGGGCATTGAAAATTGTTTCTTCTGACCCTTTTGTTTTTTATCTAAAATCTAAACCTATTGCGTAAATCAGAACCTATCAAAACCCGCTAAGCCGCTAGACGAATCAAGTATGCTATGGAATTATGTTAAGACAGTTGAATGTTATCTGGAGTCACTTATAAGCAGATATAAAAAAAGAAAATCGTCATCAAAGTTGGCCGAGCAAAAAAAGACGTATTCTTAATCTTAAATTTATAACCCTATGTAATTGTCAAAGCTGTTAGTGTATTTCTGAATTAGATACTCTCTTGTAGATGCATATATTAATAGAAAACAATAAATATTAGGCAATTGAGTATGCTTTTTGGAATTTTCGCTGTAATAGTTCAAAACTGGCTGATTTACACCCAAAAAAGGTCTAACATTTGGTTCGTTAAAGAATGCATTGACATGAAACTAAAACAAAACTTCTACCCATACAAAGGTGTTACGAAAAAAGGATTTGAATACTTCTTGGCGCACACAAGGAAAATATTGAGCCGAAAATGAAGTTAGAGAAAAGAAGAAATCAGTATACCCTGTATACTGCACCCAATAAGCAGCGAATAAAAAGAATAGGCACGTTAAATTTTGCAAACGTGTTGACAAATATATACGTAGATACATACGCGTATGTATATAACTGTTCAAAGAAAAGGTTTGAAAAAAAAACGCATTCATTACCTTCTATTATATGGAGTTCCGGGAACTCATGTTTTTAAATCAGAGTATTTTGAACAATGCGTATCGTCTAGGCTTTTTGTCACCCATAAAAGCGGTACCTATGTATATACACGGTGGAGACTTTAACTGGAATATATTCGCTAGCGGGGTGGTGAATGATTTTTCAAAAAAATTCCCGAGACACGTCAACTTTTAAATGTATTTACCTACATTTTGCAAGTAATATGAAAAATATAGCCCTTCAGGGGTGGCTGAAACCACCCTCGACATGATTTTTTTCAAATGCAACCCTATGGCTTGTGACCCCTCATTGTAAAGCTGGTGAAAAGAGGAATCCAACGCATTGATCAAATTTTAATTTTTAGTATGTTTGTAGGGTTGCATACAATTAAAACAATTTAAAAATTAAATTTATTTTCAACGTAACAATTGTTCAAAATGTGCACCATTCACTTGTTGGCAGCATCCCAGTCTGTGGTAGGTTTCGTCCCTTACATTATGCAACATTTGCGGTGTTATTTTTCCGATTTCCTCTCTTATCCTTTCCTGCAGATCTGCTATGTTGTTGGGTTTCTGAATGTAAACCCTACTTTTAAGATGTCCCCATAAAAGAAATCCAGTGGTGTAAGATCTGGAGATCTTGCTGGCCACTCAATATTACCTCGCCTCCCAATCCACCTACCGGGAAAAATTCTGTCCCGATACTGACGAACAATGGCAGCATAGTGTGGTGGGGCCCCATCTTGCTGAAACCATAACCTCTCGTCGGTCAAGTTAGGGTTTAAGGGGTTTGGAAATAAATGACATAGCACTGGCATTAGTTCGTGCTGGAGTAAACGCAAGTATCTTGCTCCATTATGAGTATCATCAAAGAAAAATGGTCCTACAATTCTATCTTGTATTATTCTGGCCCACACATTAGTTTTCTGTGGGCGCTGAGTATGAAGTTCCCTCATCCAATGGGGGTTCTCTTCAGCCCAGTAACGACAATTTTGGCGATTTACGTGCCCATTTAATGTAAAAGTAGCCTCGTCAGAGAAAACTATCCACTCTAAAGATAACTGGTTTTGATCAATACAAGTCATCAATAAATCGCAAAATTCCACTCGTCGATCTGGATCATCTTCAAGTAGCTCTTGAACAGCTTGCATTTTATATGGGCGTTTTTTCTCATATTTAAGTATTTTTAAAACTGTTTTGTGATTATGATTACAAGATTATAGGGCTGGAGTGATTGGATTTTCTTCTAGAGCAAGCAACAAATTCAATTTCGTGTCGTCATCAACAACAGCCTGCCTCTTACTCGGTACTTTCCTGACATGACCCATCTTTCGATATTGTGCCTCAATTTTACTAATGGTACCTTGATTTAGTGGTGGCAAGTTGCAGGTGGTGGCAGGATGCGTTTCTCGAAACAAGCGAACAACAAAAAATGGCAAAAAATTGCTTGGAATTTTTTGTGGGGACATATGAAAAGTAAGGTTTACATTCCAAAACTAAACAACACACATTTTGAGTACGAAATTGTTGCGTTAAAAATAAATTATACTATAAAATTACGTTTTAATTGTATGCAACCCTACAAACATACTAAAAATTAAAATTTGATCAGTGCGTTGGATTCCTCTTTCCACCAGCTTTACAATGAGGGGTCACAAGCCATAGGGTTGCATTTGAAAAAAATCATGTCGAGGGTGGTTTCAGCCACCCCTGAAGGGCTATATTTTTCACATTACTTGCAAAATGTAAGTAAATACATTTAAAAGTTGACGTGTCTCGGGAATTTTTTGAAAAATCATTCACCACCCCGCTAGCGAATATATTCCAGTTAAAGTCTCCACCGTGTATGTATGTACGTAAACGCGATTCTACGACAGACGGATAAGAGCCAGACGAAACAAAAATCAGTTACGGATGTCAGAAGCGTAGTTTCATCTGCAATAAAATTATAGATAAATAGTGGGCGTCTTTTATTTCGTTACAAATATCTTCTTGGCATACACTAATTGTTCGTAAAATTTCATTTTGTATTATTTTTTAGGTACCCTTGAAAACTGTTGGTTTTTCCAAATGGTCTTTTAGAGCAACACAACCTCCCAAGAATGTGGGACACGAAGCCTAACTTGTCTCACGAGTCTCGTAGCTGTAAACTACTCCGAATTAGTGGCCCTGTACCCAGAAAATTCAGAACATAGCCGTTCTGAATTTCAAGACTTTACACCAATCTCGAACAAGCTACCTCCCGAGAAGGCAGATTCTTTAGTCATTGTGCCACAAGTTACGCTCAAAAGAATGAGCGTAACTGTAGGTTTTCTTGTAGGTACTGTGTGCAAATTTTTGACCACCACTGTATGTATGTGTGCAAGAACGTAATTTTGAGTGGCGCCTGATTAAAAATGTATATACAGCTGAAAGACGCTGTTCACCCCGTGTGCACGTTTGCCCGGCTACAGGCCGTGGTTCCTTCGAGTGGGGCTACTCGCAATGAGGGGTGTTGCGGGCTACTCGAATGACATGATTCAGGTCAAGAGGGCAATCTAATTTAGATACCTCCAGCCGGTCATTGAGATGCTAACAAGGATGGTTGGCGTCTGGGGGAAGCCTCGACTTATTTCAGGGTGACTCTAGCTAGTTGTCGAAGAACATGGTATGTAGTATAAATGATAATACAGGAAATGATAAAGCATGCATTCAAACGATAAGCGGACGAAGCAAGGGGACACTAGAACCCCCGGTGAGTACGAAAACTGTTTATTTATTTATAAGTCAGTAATTGTTGTTTTGTATGTTGCCCCGAGTGCCTGTTGGTCCCAAAAGCTCGTGCCGCTAAATTCTGCTTTGGGAGAATCCATGAAAAAGAGGTGAGCCAATTTTAATCCCTCAAAGTTATTACCTTTTACAGTAACGATACCGAACATCATGTATACGTAACGTAATCGGGTGTTTTTTTTATAAGCATTTATAACAGAAGCAATATTTGAACCTGAAAAGACACAATATTTGAAAAGCTTTTGAACTGAAAAGAAACAGTATTTTGAAAAGCTTTTGGATATGAAACTATTTGGTATTTTTCAACCGGAACCAGTTTATCAGTAACGAAAACAATACTGTGTGTAACAACGTATTTTGTTACAACGTATTTATCTTTACCTTTGAATCACAATTCTTCCTACTCGTCGCGCCGTATTAATATAGAATCAGGATATAACGGTAAAATAAACGCGTATATACTAATTTGAATTATTGCCTGTTATTACTGCCGGTATTTTCCCTGACTAAAGCGGCAAAACAAAAACAAACCGCCTGCAAATCTCGAGCGGTATGAGATTATGAAAACAAATAGATAATACCGTTTTTCCGCTCACACTTCAACACAAATTAAATTCATCAGCACCCAATATTACCACAGCATAAGAAGAACTATGCTATGGATAACGGTCAAATAGTCGAAATAGCCATCTGAAGTGAGTTTACAAGAAAAGATCTGGCCTTTTTCTTTAGTTTCGGGTAGTTATTATCATGGAAATTAAAAGTTTCAGTGGTGAGAACCCTCTAAAACACTTTATTTTAAAGCTACTAATGGTTGTAGCTCGGACCATTGGCACGCTTAGGCCTTGGATTGTAAGGGTTGCCCTTATAACAAAGGTTTGCCGATACAAATTTAGGAAACGTTTTATTGACCGGCTACTATGATTGATATTAATTATTTATCAGTTATGACGTCATAACTTTGGCGGGATCTATATTTTTCAATACTCAACTCCATTTTTAAATTATCTAAACTGCTCTAAAAAAAATACTTTGAACTTGTTACAGTAATTTTTTTGTTCTTTGTGATTGTTTTCGTACACCGTTTTTTTTTAGTGCGTTTTAAAAATGAGTGACATTAATATTAAGAAACGGTGTGCTATCAGGTTTTGCTTCAGTCTTGGACACAGCGCAACAGATACTTTTGCAAAACTTCAACAGGCCTACGGAGACTGTTTTTTTCAACAGCCCAGGTTTTTCGGTGGTTTAAGGCATTCTCAGAGGGAAGAGAGTCGACTGAAGATGAACAACGCAGCGGAAGGCCTTCATCTTCAAGAATTGATGAAAATCAGATTCAGTTCAGATCGTCGGTTGACGACAAAAATGATTGAGGTAGAGTTAAATGTGAATCACACCTCTGCTCATCAGATTTTTGACTAACGAATTGGGGATGAGAAAAATCTGCGCAAAAATGGTTTCAAAAAAACCATAATCCCCATTTTATGGAACGTGTCATTACTGGTGATGAGACTTGTGTGTTTGAGTAGGACCTGGAAACCAAACGCCAAAGCATGGAATGACACATTTCAAGCTCTCCAAGACACAAAAAAGCAAGAATGAGCAAGTCGAAGATCAAATGCATGCCGATTTGCTTTTTTGATAGCCAGGAAATTGTCCACAATGAGTTTGTGCCTCCAGGCCAAACAGTAAATCAACACTTTTACAGAGAGGTTCTTGAAATACTTCGAAAAAGAATCATGCGTGTGAGACTGAAGATCAAGAACAACTGGATGTTGCACCACGACGATGCGCCTTGTCACACAGGGATGTCAGTAAACGAGTTTTTAGCCAGTAAAAACATTCCTGTGGCTCCTCAGCCTCCTTATTCGCCTGACTTGGATCCTTGTAACTTTTTTCTCTTCCCGAGATTGAAAAATCACCTCAAGGGACGTCATTTTAGGACAATAGAAAACATTCAAACGGCTGTAATCGACCAGCTGAAAGTTATTCCAGTATATGAGTTCCAGCACTGCTATGATGAATGGAACCGTCTCCAGCGCTGTGCGGCTTTCCAAGAAAGTTATTTTGAAAGAGACAATACTGAATTGTAATTCTATTCACATACATTTTTTTTTTTAAATCAGTCCCATTACTTAATTTACACACTTCGTAAGATATTTTTATACTTCAGAACACAAGTAGCCATAAAAGAAAACATGTGAAATACCATAAATAACCCTTTTCTATAAATATTTTTTATTTTTCTGTCTCTTTCGAACACCGTAATTTTCCACAACTATTTCAGCCGGACTAAATATTAGTTCGTAAGCCATTCGAACGGATAAATAATCAACCGGATTTGAGCGTAAAAAACATAAATACTCAAACGCGCAAGATGCTACTTGACTTTTCAATTTAATTATCGCCTTAACATTGAACAGTGCTTTCTCAATCAGAGAAACCATTTAAAATCCGTCAGCGTAAGCGTTCGTTAGCTGTTGAAAGCCCTGGTTATTTTAATCTTAAGCGTTTTAAGTGACGGCTGTGTATTGTACAATTCGAGTTATCTAAATAAAATAAATTTCAAGCTGAAATTAAACTAGCGTGGGTAATAGGCCGTTGAAATTGGAATTAAGAAAATGGATCGGCACGTGGAATGACACGGTGAATAATCCAATACTTTCCGATGAAGCTTTTCATCGGGAAGAATTGGATATGTTAGCCACATATCCAATACTTCTAGAATAGAAAACATTCAAACGGTTGTAACCGACCAGCTGAAGGCTTTTCCAATATACACCCTAGGAAATTGCACCTTTAGATATTGGCGATACATGTGTAGAAGAGAATAAGTTAAAAGACACCAGTAAGGACAGACAAAGACAGTTAGATGCAACAGTGTTTGACGTTTGTGTACGTATTAGAAACGTATGAGACCTGCGCGTAACAGAAACTGGAAAGTGGAGTGGAGAGACACCGCCCATCACCTACCGAATTTGAGTGGGATTCAGTACTTTTTCGCAGATATGAGGGTGTACATCGACTTAGCTGTATGAAACGAAATTCTTACGTAATTCTGACTTACAATTATCCCATACACTTAAAAGAAGTGTACGAACATAATTGTATTTATTTTCAAATTTTTATATTCCTATTATTAAATTGAAGTTCTATAAAAAATAAAAAAATAAAAATATAAATCAACCCGGTTATAAGACGAAAGAAAGAAAAAATGCCTATTGAATAAGTGGTTCAAAAATGTCGCCCCTTTGTGCTTCGCAAAAACCTAGTCTATCGTAAAACTCAGTTCTTAGGCGTTCTAACACTTCAGGGGAAATATTATTTAGGACTTGTACAATTCTGGCCCGTAAATCATTTAAATTTCGTGGTCTTTCATGTTCATGTCCGTAAACAGTTTGTTTTATTTGTTAAATATTTGTTGGCATTTAAGGAACCGTTTATAGAAAATGGCCCAAAGATGGAATCGCCTAAAATACCAACCCAAATATTTAACTTCTCGGGATACTGCCTACGCACAAAAATACTCACGTGTTTATTTTCCGTAGACCAATAACGATATAATAATTCAACTCACACGTGCGCATTATAATTTATGGGCGGGGCGTCCCCCTACATATTTTATTGCTACCCTATCACGAAAGACAGAGAATAACGCTCATAAAAGTTTTAAAATGACATGTCAGTCTGGCAACTATGGATGTAATATTTCTCTGTCAGTTCCCTTTATTTGAAGAGTTTATTCTTTTCTATCTTTTAATGCTCGGCTTTGAAATCTTGGACGTTCCAACCCTGTATAAGTTCCAGTACTGCTTTGATGTATGTAAGAATCGTCTCTAGTGCTGTGTGGCTTCCCAAGGAAGTTATTTTGAAGGAGACAATACTGAATTGTAATTCTATTCGAATAAAAAAATTTAAAAACCAGTCTCATTATTTAATTTTTCTACTTGGATTCGAAATGGAATCCAATTTCAAAAAAAGTAAGTGCATTTGGAGAAATTCAAAAATTACGTCTTTTAAGTCTGCATAAAAAGTGGAAAATCAGATGTCGCATCAGATGGACAGTCGCAATTTCGCATATAGAGATTTTTCAACATTATTTCGCATCAGTTAATTATAGAGATGTTCAACATTTGGATTAATCAGGCCAGACACCACTTTATCATATAAATTGATATATGGCCAAAATCTATTTTCGTCGCGACAGCAAAAAAAATCATTAATAGTCCAGTGGAAAAATCGTGGTATTTAATAAACATACAGGGTGTCCCATTATAAGGGTTATAAGGGGCCACAAAGAAACTGCAGATTCTTTGGATAAAAATATTACGATTTAATCAAACTTACCTTAGTCCAAAAGTAATTGGTAACCAAGATACAGTGTGACAAAGTTATATTATTTTAGATTTCTGTAAATATCCTAACTTCTTTAAAAAACAATTTCTTTTTTAAAAAAATCTTTATTAAAAATATCAATATTTCCATCATTTATAGAAATTATTTACGGGAATCGAAAATAAAATTATAAATTTGAAACCCTGGCCCTTGTCTACAGATAACTTTGGACTAAGGTAAGTTTGGTTCAATCGTAACATTTTTACTTGATAATGGGACACCCTGTATACATATTTCGACGATATCTGGAACAGAAACGAGAACGTATAGATAACAGATGGGAGAGGAGAAATTAAATATTTATCCGTATAAAACCTGACCCAATTTCATTCGGTATTCATCAAAGTCGCAATTTTTAATTTTAGGTAAAAGTTTACACTAGCCTATGGAAGCCAAGGTAATAATAACAGGAAAATAAGGACGTTTACGCAGGAAAAAATATTTTGGTAAAGTGGCAATGAGAAACGGAAATTAAAACTTTTATACTTAAAAATGTTCATTGAGTAAACTCGTCTGTGCAAATAAATACATATGTAGGTACTCTGTATAGCTGAGGCCTTATGTCGTCTTCAAAGTTAGTAGACTTCCATATAAAGGGTATTCAATTTTGAGCAGCTCCATCCCCGTAGTTCGGAGTTTGTTAATGAATTTTCCTTTTTTTTTCCAAAAAAATAATACCTGATACGATTTAGTATCCTTTAAAAAAACGCTTTGAAAAATCCATGTTACTTAAATTTTTGTTACCGTCGACAAGATGTTTCTCGAAGAAATTACGCATTTTTTAGAATTTCGTTTTGAGAATTATGGAATCAAGGGTCTAAGATAGCTAGTAAATCGATCAGGTGATCAGAAACCGACGACTAAAACTGAAAAATATACGAATCAACTAGAATCTTCAACGACAAGTTCCTTATTACAATAAAATTTCATTCGTAAGATAAAAAAAAGTCCGTCAGGACAGTTCTAAGAGTAATAATTCAAGAAATTCGGGATCAATTCCACGGAATACTTTCGAGATTTTTTTCTTACCCACAAAATGTACTGAAACTATATTGATACGTGAGTTAAATCATTTGGTGGCATTTTCTATGAAAGAATGTGACCTAATATCGGCATATCCAAGGTTCCTTTGCCAGAATAGTACCCACACAGTTCGTCGTGCTTCCTAGAAAAATAAAATATTGCCTATGAAACTTGAGAAAACTCGGCACCGTTGACGCACAAAGAGCCATGTAAACACCTTATTACATACATACATACATATACATGTATATTCGCACTAAAGATGCATTACGCTAAAGTTTAGTCGACAAAAAAACAAAAATATACCGATAATTGTGAAATTGTGACGTAGATAGGTACGAAGGACTCTCAAACGTTGACGTACCTACCTCATAAATAAATCAAATTTTGTACGTCTGCAAAAACGCATTAATATTAATTAGTTCAGTTACGCACAAATTCAACACTTTCCTCGCGTCTGATAAGCAGAAGGATCGTGACAGTTTTCACGTCCTAAAAACTTGGAAGAACGCATACAAACTGTCCTGCAAAATGCGTCTGTAAAGGATCAATAATTACACAAAGTGGCGATAAAGTTTGATAAGGTAGTTCTGCGAGTGAATAATTTATTAAAGAATTAACAAACAAAGCGACGAGGGCAAACTGAACGGCCATCACAATCACCCGATTTAAACTTGCTAGGTTATTTATTTGGGATCATTAATAATCAAAAGGTTATTTCAAGAGACCTGTCAAAATTATGAAAAGTACTGTGTACTTAAATTACACAACTAAAACTAGTTAATATAGTAATATACTTTTATTTAATGATGACAAAATGACTGGTGAAACTAGCATCGAATACGCGATAGTGTATGCGGATAGTCTCGTGGAAAACTTTTTTGATTTTAATTTTTATTTTTTGAATAAAACCAACTTGTGGATTTTCTTGTATAGTTTACTTGCCATGTGTCTCTATCAACACGAAATTATTTCGTCTTTTCGAGTTTGGTTGTTATGGAGACTAGTTTTATTTTTTTAATGACGCGAAGCCTCATTGGTTCTAAGAAGCGGATACCCAATATCCCCAAAAAAATAATGTTTGGGCAGGCATTGTTGGAGCTTTCTTTATAGATGGAAATAAAATATTTAGATCTTTTTTCCACATCACATTTTTCCATACTGCCGACTGTTGTTTCCGGATGAAAATAATGTTATTAACTAACAACTATGGTTCCAACACCACATTTTGCAGCAAATATCAGGGAGTATTTAAATGCACAATTTCCAGGACGCTGTGGAGAGGCGGAAGAGGTACAATTCAGCCAGCCACCACTGCGGTAATGATACACGCAATACGCATACAGTGTGGAACAGCCAAGTGGAATAAATTCAGTATCTCCATTATTATGAATCTTTTATAAAATCCTGAGAAACGTCAATTTCCAATTCTAAAATGACATATGCGACGTAAAAATGCCATCCCTAAATTCAACCCCCTTCAGGCTACAATCCCTAAATTTTCAAATTGGAAGTAGAAGCTTGTGATACTTCATTTGAAAGGTCTTCATTCTCTATTCAAAACTGTTATGGTTTTAAATTTTATTGCAGAAATTAACAAGAAAGAAATATATTATAAGTTTCTCCAGCGTAGGAAATTACATTAAAACAAAACTCTTATAAGTTACACTATTTGTCAATTTTTGGTTCTGAAATGTTAATAATAACAAAAAATAAATGTCTGTAATTGCCGACATTTCCTACTATAAAATAAAAACTTACTAATAATATTAGCCATTCCTCGATTCTCCGCGTATTGACAGAAAATCAGATGCACCCACATAAACTGGTACCAACTAATGAGCTCGCGGGAGACGATTTTGATAGACGAATTCTCTTTTGTGAACAAATGATGCAAATGATAGATGACAATACTTTACAAATTGAAAATGTTTTATTTTCGGATGAATCTACATTTACACTTCACGGCCATGTTAATCGCCAAAACTGTTGTTACTGGTCGAGAGAAAATCCTCACTGGATGAGGGAACTACACACGCAAATTCCTGAGAAAGTTAATGTTTGGGCAGAAATAATTGGAGAAAATATCATTGGTTCCTTCTTCATTGACGGCAATTTTACTGGAGAAACTTATTTAGCACTGCTCCAACATAATGTTGTACCGACGATGGCAAACTTGTATCCAGCTGAAGGAAACCCACAACTTCCAGGTAATGCAACATGGTTACAGCAGGAAGGTGCACCAGCACATTACGAAGTCAATGTCCGGCAATATCTCCACACAATCTTTCCAAATCGCTGGATAGGGAGACGTGGTTCTGTAGAATGGCCTGCACGATCACCTGATCTCACGCCGTTAGACTTCTTCCTGTGGGGATATGTAAAAAGTATGGTCTACAAAACCAAACCGGACGATTTAGCTGACTTAAGAAGAAGAATAACACTTGCAATTAGGTCGCTTACCCCGCAGATGTTAATTAACGTTAGAAGACATTTCTATTTACGTCTAGAATGCTGCCAAGATGCTGGAGGCATGCATTTTGAACATCTGCTGCATTAATAATGATTTGTTTTTTATTTTAATGTAACGAATTTCCTACGCTGGAGAAACTTATTTTTTTCTTGTTAATTTCTGCAATAAAATTTAAAACCATAGCAGTTTTGAATAAAGAATGAAAATACCTTTCAAATGAAATATCGCAAGCCCCTACTTCCAATTTGAAAATTTAGAGGTCGTAGCTGTCACCTGAAGGAGGTTGAATTTAAGGGATGACATTCTTACGTAGCAAGATGTCATTTTAGAATTAGAAATTGACGTGTCTCAGAATTTTCTAAAAAAATACATAGGAGCTACTGAATTTGTTCCATTTGGCTGATCCACACTGTATATTGGCACACCCGTTTCCGTGTCCCAAACAGTAAATAAATTTTACTGGCGCCAACGCTATCTACCGCTGTCAGGTGCTGGTCGAACAAGTTTTCCGTTTTCTTGCATTATCAATAATAATTGTAACCGTGGGGGTGTGTCATCGTGACCGACTGCGTCATATTTTTATAAGTAATAAACTACGTTGGTGCGGTAAGAAAAATCCTAACCCCTACAATAATTGTCAGTATCAGATACCAATTTTATCATCGCTAAGTAGGAGGTGTGGTTCGATGAATGCATCTACCGTGTAGTACGTTGCGATAAACTCACTGACATAAAATTAAACTCTGACGTAATAATTGCGAGAAGATACTGTTGGATAATTAAATAATGGAATACACGCATTGTTAGTGTAATTGTTGCATATCTACATATATACCGGGTGGTACAAAAGTATCAAAGAATTTTCTAAAAAAATGCATAATAATGGAGCTACTGAATTTATTCCATTTGGCTGTTCCACACTGTATATTGGCACACTATACGAGTGTGTTTATCTTTGTTTCTCTGGATTATCACCAGGATAAACAAAATGCAGAGTAAAATGGATTGTTACCCAACAGTAACCAGTAGCTAGTTCTTGTTGTCAATAAAAAAAACATGGTCAAATAGTGATATTTTCCAATGTAATTTTGTATATTGTATTTTCTTATCACATACTATCTTATGTGATAAGAAAAGGAACTTATCATATACACCCTAGGAAATTGCACCTTTACATATTGGCGATGCATGTGTAGAAGAGAATAAGTTAAAAGACACCAGAAAGGACAGACAAAGACAGTTAGATGCAGCAGTGTTTCACGCTTGTGTACGTATTAGAAACGTATGAGACATGCGCGTAACAGAAACTGGAGAAAGTGGAGTGGAGAGACACCGCCCATCACCTACCGAATTGGAGTGAGTGGGACTCAGTATTTTTTTCGTAGCAATGAGGGTGTACATCGACTTAGCTGTATGAAACGAAATTCTTACGTAATTCTGACTTAAAATTATCCCATACACTTAAAAGAAGTGTACGAACATAATTGTATTTATTTTGTATTCCTTAACTAACCGGTCTGCAAGAAAATAAAATTGAAGTTATATAAAAAATTAAAAAATAAAAATATGAATCAACCCGGTTATAAGACAAAAGAAAGAAAAAAATGCCCATTGAATAAGTGGTTCAAAAATGTCGCCCCTTTGTGCTTCCCAAAAACCTAGTCTATCGTAAATCTCAGTTCTTACGCGTTCTAACACTTCAGGGGGAAATATTATTTACGACTTGTACAATTCTGGCCCGTAAATCATTTAAATTTCGTGGTCTTTCATGTTCATGTTCGTAAACATTTTGTTTTATTAGTTAAATATTTGTTGGCATTTAAGGAACCGTTTATAAAAAATGTCTCGACGCCTAAAATACCAACCCAAACATTTAATTTTTCGGGATACTGCGTACGCACAAGAATACTCGAGTGCTTATTTTCCGTAGACCAATAACGATATAATAATTCAATTCACACGTGCGCATTAATAAGTTATAGGCGGGGCATCCCGCCTACATATTTTATTGCTACCTTATCACGAAAGACAGAGAATAACGCTCATAAAAGTTTTAAAATGACATGTCAGTCTGGCAACTATGGATATAATATTTCTCTGTCAGTTCCTCTATCTGTCAAAGTTTGTTCTTTTCTATCTTTTAATGCTCGGCTTTGAAATCTTGGACTTTCCAATCCTGTAGATAGAGAAGTATTTTTTATTAACGGTTGTAGCATTTTCTATTTTCCCAAAAAACTCCTGGACATGCTTGCGATACTTGTGGTCAAGAGTGTATCTTTCGAAGGCTCGAATCCTTAAAGTACTATCGAGGAACCGCCGTTGGACCGACACGCATTTGTATTGTTTACGGTAATTTAAAAAATCGGGCGTCACTAGGAGAATTTTCAGAAATTCCGCAGGTTTCGCTAGAAAGAACGCGATAATGGGCTATGCGACCTCGACACATGTCGATCATGTATTACCGAACCGGAAAAGTGACAGAGAAAAAATATGTTCGTTAGGCTAATTAGAAAGTAATTTACGGTTAATTGACTGTTTCCACAAATAAATGCTTTTTTTAAATTTAATTTGCATACATAAAAGTCACGCAAAATAAGGCTACTTTTTTGTTTATAAAGTTGGAAAATCGACGCCAATTGACGTGACTAAAAAAATTGCAAACGGGTTTGCGATTTGTTTAGCGTCCAGTAAAGAGAAGGCCGCTGTTTCAGATATAGAGAGAAAACTAAGGGTCGTCATTTAGAAAAATAAAGCTGGTCTCCGTAACAACCAATTGCGAAAAGACAAAATTATTTCATGTCGACGGAAACATTGCAAATACACTGATGAAAAACTTTTGTAGTCACTTTTTGTCACGCTGTATGTATACGAGGTACATAAATTAAGTTATGAGACTGGCAACGTATCGCCCGATCTAGTAACACTGCGGAGACGGGACTTGGAAGGGCGGTAGGTTAACATGTAATGCACCTTCACTACAAGTATGAACTTGCTAGAGTCATTTGTTTGTTCTTTGTGACTGTTTTCGTAAACCTGTTTTTTCTAGTGCGTTTTAAAAATGAGTGACATTAATTTTGAGCAACGGTTTTGTTTCATACTTGGACACAGCGCAACAGATACTTTTGCAAAACTTCAACACGCCTACGGAGAGTGTTTTTTCAAGATCCCAATTTTTTCGGTGGTTTAAGGCACTCTCAGAAGGAAGAGAGTCGATTGAAGATGAACCACGCAACGGAAGGCTTTCATCTTCAAGAACCGATGAAAATGTAGATAGAATACGGGATATTGTGCGTACAGATTGTCGGTTGACGACAAGAATGATCGGGGAAGAGTTAAATTTGAATCGCATCACTATTTTTCAAAAGACATAAGGAGAAAGGTCTCTTGACTTTTTGGAATCGATTGAAAATTATTCCCATGTTGTAATGTAAACACCCAAGACTTGGGTGTTTGAGTATGACCCGGAAATCAAGCGCCAAAACATGGAATGGCACACTTCAAGCTCTCCAAGACCCAAAAAAGCCAGAATCAGCAAGTCGAAGATCATATGCATGCTGATTTGATTTTTTGATAGCTCAGAGAAGTGTTCACAAAAAGTTTGTGCCTCCAGGCCAAACAGTAAATCAACATTTTTACAGAGAGGTTCTTGAAAACCCTCGAAAAAGGGTCATTCGTGTGGGAACAACTGATGTTGCATCACGACAATGCGTCACAGAGCCATTTCAGTAAATGAGTTTTGAGCCAGTAAAAACATTCCTGTGGCTCCTCAGCTTTCTTATTCGCCTGACTATTCCTCTTCCCGAGATTGAAAGATCACCTCAAGAGATGTCATTTTGGGATCACAGAATACATTAAAACGGCTGTAACCGGCCAGCTGAAGGCTATTCCAGTATATGAGTTCCAGCACTGCTAGAGGAATAGAAGAACCGTCTCCAGCGCTGTGTGGCTTCCCAAGGAAGTTATTTTGAAGGAAATAAAACTAAATTGTAATTCTATTCGAATAAAAAAAAAAAAAAAAAAAATCTCTCAATATGTAATTTGCACACCTCGTATATATGTGCGTTTTCATTTTCAAGTAAACCAATGCGAATAAACATCTTCTAAGACGATTTGCGCATGTATTTACTCCAAGAAAAATCATTTATGTATGTATGATCTATTCCAATTTCCACCGAATCCATTCATTTATCGGTTTATTTATTGACCTGTTTATTGACGTGCGTCTATGACATTTACGTTTCTCAATTTGCGAGCTCGTTGCGGTCGTACCAAAAAAAAGTACGAGAGGCGGAGAAGCCGATAGTACGGATGATTGGACAAAAAAAAACCTTACAATGTTGTGACTGGAATTTTATTAGTACACCCCGGAGATGGCTCCAAAAAATATATATAAACGAGAAATAAATTCTTAAATAAGACCGGCGTTTTGTCAACCACAATGGCCTAGTCAGGAGATGATGAAAAGTAAATAATAATTCTGGTTATATCGTTAAAAAATCTGCTGTACGATAGCATATTTTTTGGAGGCAAATATACTTTCTAATTCACAGAAAACCCTTAATAGAATTAAGATAATGGTGAAGAACGAAAGCGTCACGTCTGTAGAGGCCGCGTCCTTTAGAGTCTTCTTCCAGATCCACGGTTCTCTTTCTCGCTTGATGCGAATTGATAAAAAAACACAAGGGTTTGATTTTTGCACTTATTTACTTTACATGTAGAACTATAACAAATCAACGACAACAAACAAAAATGTTTAATGGTAATTGAGTATACATGACTATTGAGAGTGACGCCGCTTAAGTCAACTGCCCCGGGCTACTCTCAGTCTACTACTTAAAAAAAGTGTTTTCTGCCCCGTAGGGGTAGGAACACGCGGTGCTGCCGCGTCCCGTATGGGTAGGAATCCGCGGCGTTGCCACCTTTGGTACATATTTAAAGATACAAACTTTGGTACATATTTTAAAAGACACACAATTTAAGGTGGACCTCAACAACGTCATTTATCACCCATACTTTTCTTTTTTTCTCTCCATTCAATAAATTCGCCGAACTCTTTTTCATAAAGTCGCCTGGACTTGGCTGGTAACAAATGAAAAGCAGCCCCTTCAGCTTTTCAATCCAGTCGGAAGAATTGTCGGTCCGATGTGTCCCAATATTGTTGGTGCTCCTTTATTCTGCATTGGATACTGCGTCCCGTTTGACCAACGTCTGCTCTTCCACATGTATGCATATTCTAATTTGTAAACCCATTTCACTGATGCCCTTTTGGAGCGAAAAAGAACAAAACAAGATGTTTTTCTAAGCCGATCTGTCACTCCAGCGATATATCGAGGTTGTAGCTGGCTCTTTGTTTTCTCCATGTCGAATAATTGCAGCTCCTTCTACAATCCGTTGGTTGTGTAGCCATTCTTGTGTAAGGCTTTGACGTGACTGATTTCTTCCTGTTTGTTACCTTCATCACACATCGACGAGTTGGTCTAATGTAGACTACATAAAGGCAACGGTGCCGTTATCTCCCGTACTAAAGCATAAACAGAACGCTGTCAAGAAGTTAATGAGCCGCTCAAACGACTCAACTTACGTCTGTCGGCGGAGAAAGCGATATTTTGATCGCAGAATGACTCAGTAACAATAACAATTAGCCGCTGTTAGTAAAGTGTGTGTACGTTTAGGTTTTTATGTTTGGAAAAAGCGCGAACTGTACCGATATCCGTTCGTATATGGTAATAGTTGCGCTTAGCGCACGCACGTCGATGTCGTATATGGATTTCCTGACTTTTTTAGAAAGATAATTACGCAGACGTAGCTTAGATGTCGTTTGCTCATGATGAGTCAGGTTAATTGAGCAAAAAACTGGAAATTCTGCTAATTAACTAACTACTAATTACCTTAATATTTATATAATATATAAGTTATTTGTAAGGTATTTTACTTACAGTGACTCAATTATTTGACAAAATTATTTGTACCCTTCAAAGATTAAAATTAACGTCAACAAATAGAAAAAAGGAACCAAGATTTTTTGAGGGTAAATTCAGCCTTAAGTAATGAAACATACAAGTTTGCCAGTCACTGAACAAAGATTAGAAAAATAAAAATATTTTACTGAGAGAAGTACAAAAATTAGGTCACAAAATGATTCGTACCCTACATATTTATAAATAGAATGGTAAAAGTATAATTTAATATTTTGTCCACCGCGTGTAACAATTTTATTATGACACTTAAATTGGTTGACATAATTAGATTAACTTGACAGCTTTGAGGTGGCATACGCAGATGCTGTTATACAAGAGCCATTGTTCAATAACTGGGTCGATGATTTGAGTCTGTCAGGTTGAAAATAATAGTTTCCTTGTAGCTCTTTTTTAGTATCTTTAGTAGCCTGAGGGACAAACTCTTTGTGGACAATTTTCCCTGGCTACCAAAAAAGCAAATCAGCATGCATTTGATCTTCGACTTGTTCGTTCTTGCTTTTTGTTCTTGGAGAGCTTGAAGTGTACCATTCCATGTTTTGGCGCTTGGTTTCCGGGTCGTACTCAAACACCTCATCACCAGTAATGACACGTTCCATAAAATGGGGATCATTTTCAATCGATTCCAAAACGTCAAGACATCTTTTTCTCCCGATGTCCTTTTGTTCCTGCGAACGGTTTTGATGGAACCATTTTTGTACAGATTTTTCTCATCCCCAATTCGTTAGTCAAAATCTGATAAATAGTGGTGTGGTTCAAATTTACCTCTTCCCCCGATCATTCTTGTTGTCAACCGAGGATTTGAACACACAAGATCCCGTATTCTATCGACATTCTCATCGGTTCTTGAAGATGAAGGTCTTCTGCTGCGTGGTTCATCTTTAATAGACCTTCTTCCTTCTGAGAATGCCTTAAACCACCGAAAAACCTGGGCTCTTGAAAAAACTCTCCGTGGGCGTGTTGAGGTTTTGCAAAAGTATCCATTGCGCTGTGTCCAAGTCAAAAGAAGCAAAACCTAATACCACACCGTTGCTCAAAATTAATGTCATTCATTTTTAAAACGCACTAGAAAAAAAAAACAGTTTACGAAAACAGTCACAAAGAACAAACAAATGACTTTAACAAGTTCAAACTTGTACTGAAGGTGCATTACATGTTAACCTACCGCCCTTCCAAGTCCCGTCTCCGCAATGTTGCTAGATCGGGCACTACGTTGCCAGCCTCATTTCTTAATATACACACCTCGTACATAGGGCATCTCAATTTAACATCTCACTGCTGATATTTTCTGTTATTTTTTAGCAAGGAAGAAAATTCTAACGCTGAAAATGTGATTGTAGCCCTTTAAGCCCCTTAAGTAATTTAGTCACCATGCTTCAAATTAGTGCTTCGACGGAATTAGTAGTTAGCAGTTAAATTAGTAGTTCAACGAGTGCTTCAGGCCCATTTCAGAAATGCTTAATGCTTTAGAATCAATTAATGTTTAACAGTAATTGGTAATTCAAATCCCGTTGATTTTAAGAACTAATTAGAGCGTGAAACTCCAAAATACTTCTAGTAAAGGCTTAGGGCTGAAGGCCTCAAGAGCTTTAACCGAGGGCTTTGAAATTGGAACACCCTGTACATTATAAAACGTACATTTTATAGAGTACTGTTTACTGAGTATGTTACGTGCTGTTTATTGAGCATGTACATACATCATTGCGTTTTGTTTTCGTTCCTCAGCACTCGCTGATCCTTTCACTCTGAAGGAAAACAATCGAATTAAAAATATCCTTGCGTAGGGCGTTAGCGATGCGGATCTGAATTAACGAAAACGCTGCAATGTCCGGAATAATAATAGTTTGACGCGTAAAAATATACACGGTAAATAAAAAGCCTTTTTCAAATATTTACACGTATAAGATTTACGGTATGAATCGACGCAGTACAACTTGAAAGTAAATGAGTTGGAAGTACGAGTAAATAATGATAGGCGTTGATAGCAGCCGCGGCGCGTGGATATGAATAAATCAGAAAAGAATAACGACTAGGGTTCGGAATCTCGCGTGTTAAACTGCGTTAGAATATTCTGCCCTCCTGCACCGAAATGGCGTACTACTGCGCATACGCGGGTCCTAGCGCCTTAGCAGGATCGGTCAGTGGCGTACGTATGCAGGGGAGACATTCACGCGTATATAATTTACAAGTTTGTGCAAAAATGGTGCCAAAACTCCTCACTCGCGCAAAAGGAATCAATAATGAACATTTGCGCTGACATTCTAAACAACATTGATACTGATCCAGGCTTGTTAGACACGGTGACACTGAAGGGGACAAGATTCGAAAGTGTGGAAGCGGTTAAAGCAAAAGCGACGGAGGTTCTGAACCAGTTGACAGAAGCGGACTTCCAGGATTGCTCTCAACAATAGAAAAGTCGTATGGAGCGGTGTCGAGATCGCCAAGGGGAGCACATTGAAGACTAAAAACGTTGCTACTGTAATTGGTAACGAATGTGTCATGACAGCAGTTCGGTTATTTAATAGCCACACCTCGTATGTCTGACAATCCATCGACGCCGCAAATGTCTCGGCATCCTCAGCAAATGTTTAAAAAAACTAACTTCACCCAACTGTACCGAAAAATGAAAACGCTGAAAAAAATATAACTCGAAAGTAAATTTTATAATCACATCAACTACCTACTATAATTTGAGGAAAAAAAATACACAAAAAAAAAATAAAAACCGTGGTACTAATACATATGCACATATTAAAGACAGCACTAAACCATAAAAGTCAGGGCCGCTTTTAGTGCATAGTACATCACTGTGATAAATACGAAAAGATATACTATTTAAAAAACAGTACATGGCCATACTAAAAACTTGACCATATTCCCTTATGAACGTTTAGTACATTTTTTTGACGGATATACACAGCGCTAGGAAAATCGCATTGGGGTGCATATGAATTCTTACGATAGTAACAATTTGTAACAATTTTTAAAATTTGAAAACTTTTTGTTTTCGCGACAACCTGTAACTGCAGAGGGCAAAGGAGAATACTGAAGTGACGTCAATATACGTCATATCGAATAAAAATATACTAACATTTTATAACCTGTTAACCAAGGAGGTTTACTGTAGCTGGTATCACGCTGTTATTGTGTTGATCATAACAAGAATTCTGTTTATGCCACCCTCTTAAATGTTTTTCGCACGCTATACAATATACCATATACCCTCAAGAATCTATAAGCAAATGTTGTGGATCGCTGCATTTAAAAAAAAACGTCATACATTAGCGCGCTCCGCAGCCGGTCAAATAGCGACTGACCGACATAGCACTAATTCATTAGAGTCACTATACGTCCGAATATTATCACGGTAAAAGTAGGCAATTTTTATGATCGTAACATTACACGGGTTGCATACTTTTCAGGTAGACTTATTTTTTTCCTACTTTTAACGGAAAGTACGTACTTTTTCATAAATTATTCCTTATATAAACAATCTTTATTCACAGTCCGACTCTGTCTTTAATATTTTAGTGGTATTTCTAACATGTACATACAAATTATGTTTGTAACCTCCTAGATTTCGAATATTACGTAATCTTTATTAAACTATAAATTATTTGGGTTATACGATTATCTTACTAGGTACATCGTTTTTTTCCATCTAATCTAAACAGAATATGGAAACGATTTTCATTTCCGTATCTCGTTTGTTTATTTATAAAGTAAAAGAAACGTGGCACCATACGGGAGAAAATTAAATATTTAGTTAACTTAAATATTTAACTTCTGCAGTCGCATACCTTATCAATTAATTATGACGTTATTAGTTGTTTGTTTTCACAGAAGGCATTTACTTCTGATTGGGTGATCATTAGAGAACAAATTGAAGAAACATTTCCACTCTTACACACAAATTAGGTATGTGTGTAGATGTTTATTAATGCAATTTTTACATAGCAACATTTTTATTAGCAAACTTGATATTGCTTATCTATAATTTTCTTTTTCTACATTAATTATATCTAAATCTATTATAATTATAAATTGTTTTTGCTTAATAATTATGATTTTAACTTATGGTGGGTTCATGCAGAGATTTTTAGTAATAAGAATAAGAATAGTAATAAGCATAAAAGTTAAACCTTCGTTTTATAATGACCCAGTTCATGCAGTAAACATAATTTTTAGTAATAATTTTAAAAATAAGGATTTGCTGCATGAACTGGGTCATTATAAAACGAAGGTTTAACTTTTATGCTTATTACTATTCTTATTCTTATTACTAAAAATTTCTGCATGAACCCACCATTAGATTTAGATATAGTTAATGTAGAAAAGAAAATTATATAGGTATAAGAAATATCAAGTTTGCTAATAAAAATTAATATTTAAAATGTTCATATCAAAGAAAAGCGTCTAAATCAAGGATTTTTGGACAAAATTACCGATCAAATGGACTGAGGATAACTCTCACAATTTTAAAAAAAACTGAAAAAGATAATTTAGGCAAATTTTGCAATTAATTTGATAGATTCCCCAAAAAAAGTGAAAAAACCTCAAACATTCTGGTGAGTTCAACTTTAACCTTAAATAACTTTTGAAAGACTAGATTTATCAAAAAATTATAAGAGACGTTTTTTGTAGAGCGTTCAATTCCCTACAAGAATATGTCTTGGTCTTATCAGTCTGATGATACAGTCTAATGTACCTATATAGATAGCGTTATTCAATCTTAGGTAAGCTAATAGGACGCTACAATAGCCGTATTCTTTATATGATTAAATACGTTTTCAAACTTTAAACGCGTTTTTCTCGAAACTGGGTTTTTCAAATTGGCGTACGACGTAGCTGGCTCAGTTTTTATCCGATAGACTTAAAATTTTAATTGTAGCTTCTTATATAGATTAGATATCGAAGTACACACAATTTTTGCGACTGATAAATAATTAGATTTGCAATAAACAATTTAAAGTCGATGTTTTAAGAAAAAAATGAAAAAAATAAAGTGATGTCACTGTAAATTTTAAAATAAAATTAAATCTTGGGTATTTTCAAAGAAAAAGAAAATACCAATTCCAAAGTAAAAAACTACTTTTTTGAAATATTTTTTTTTTTGTAAATTTCAACGGTATTTGCGGGAAAATTGTGAATGAGCTCGAAAAGTTTTTTTTTCGCTTTAACCATGATGAGGATATGTTTAAGCTCAAAAAACGTGACCCTTTAATTTTTTCAAATGTTTGACCGTTGCAACATGTAGGGTGTTTATTCCAGTTTTCAGAACTGCCGTTAGATTTTCTGTGCTACCGTTGGTTGCTGAGATATCGTCGATCAAACACAAAACGGTCCTTTTTGATTTAAAGTTCGATATCTCAGCAACAAATGGTCGTATCGAGATTAAAAAAAAAAGCAAATTGAAGCTGAATAAACAAGCTATCCGGTCCATACCACGACTAAGTTAGAAACATTTTTTTCAAATTCGTGGACTTGAAAAAAAAGCAAAAAAATTCGCATAATTTTTTTCTCCACACTACTTCCTAAAATTGCGCGAAACATGTAGCTCTAAAAATTTGTTTGCCGAAATATCTCAAAACTAGAAACTTAGAGCTTCAAAATGCTTTTTTTAGACCTCGATAAGACCATTTTTCAGTGAGATACAGCATTCTGAAAAATCACTAAAAATTCGGAATAATTTTTTGACCCTTAAATTTTTTTTCGGCGTAGTGTATTTACACTTTGCCGAACCTACGAAATGAAGTTTTTTCCCTAAGATTATGATCTTTTAAAATATCACAATAAGTCAAACACTTTGTATAAAATCTCAAGAAACAGACCGTTATCATAATTGAAAACGTTCGAATAAAAAAAACTACTAAAAAAGTTTCGACCAAATTCCCCACACTATCCTCAGGTAATAATCGATTTACAACAACCATCTCATTGTGTCTGGTACTAAGCTATTAAGCCTGTTTAATAGACTAACTGTAGTTATTAAGAAAAAAGAAACACGAGTAAGTCATCATACAGTACAATCTGGGTCCTCTGGGTTCCGTGTCCGGTCCCACTTGTACAGATCCGATTTGATGGAGGTCAATGGAATGCGACGCGACCTCATCTCAATTTCTTCGGTGCCGCGGTACCATTCCTGCCGCGTGGTACGCCTTGTTAAACATTAATTTCATTTTTTATTAATGGTAACGTCGAATCCGTATATATTTTTGTGTAACATGGGCGGTCAAAAATAAAGAGCGTCGTCACATTTCACTTTTGACCAGTCTGTTTTGCAAACATATTGTATACAGGGTGTCCCAAAAAAGCAGATTAAAGAGGAGGTTACCGGTCCTGAGTCTGATTGGTCATTTTCACTTTCCTGGGTGCTCAACATTTTATAACAGTAGGTACGTCCAAGAAAAAATATATTTTTTTTAAGGATTTGGATATTATCATTACCCAACTTTGACTATTCACCATTTATAAAAAATATACCGGGTGTTTCACTATAAATGAACCCCCCCCCTTAACTCTTTTATTTTGCTTTATAATAATATATAAGAGTTGTAGGGTAAAATCTGAAGTTTTTTATGACACAGTTTGCATGTATATAGGGTGACGCAGAAAAGAGTGATAAATAAAAATGTATTTTTTTCTTATGGAACACCCTGTCTATTATATCACTAAATAATTGACCTCATCTCCCTGATTACGAATATATATAATTTATTATATTTGTTTTAAAAAATCTAAGCACAAAAACGCCTATTTGAATTTTATATGTAGTAGGCAATTGATTCAAAAATGGGCTTGCAATTGTTTGGATATATCATAAAACCTAAAGAAATAATTTTCTTGCTTTTTCCTCCATAACCTCGTAGATGTAACACTGAAAATCAGTTTTCAATTTGTTAGCTAAGGACTTTGACTATCCAAAGAAGATTTGTATTTATTGTTTCGAAGCAATTTTGTATAATTTCTATTAATGATGCAACATCGTTGTGTTCTTTTAGACATATATTATTTTTCAAATAAAAATTCTAAAAGGTATTAAGAGGGACTAGGTTTGGACTGTTCGGCGACCACTTAAATGTTCCACATTATCCAATCCAGGTTTCATATTTTTCAATACAAAAAAAAGTTACTAAGCCAACATTTTTTTGAAATAAAAAAAATAAGGGGTTTATTTTTATAGTAAAACACCCGGTACTACACAGAGCTTGAGAGACCATGGTGACTTAATCGGTCTCATTCCTTGATCAGTATGTTTCACTACTCCGTTTAGGTTTTGTATTATCGATCTGGCTTTGTCACTCTGGATTATCACCAGGGTAAACAAAAAGACAGAATAAAATGGATTGTTAATTGTTATATTTTGGTTGGGTGAGTAACCTCGTGTTAAAAATGTAAAATTCAGCGACTTTAGAAACCCAGCAGTAACCAGTTCTTGTTGTCAATAAAAAAAAGCATAGTCAAATATTGTCATAGTCATAGTCAAACATAGGAAACTTAGGAAAAAACCAATAACATAGTCAAACATAGGAAAACAATTTTTTCCAATGTAAATAAATTATAACCCCTTAAAAAATATTCCTATACACTTCAAAGTAAAATTTGCAAATTGAAGATGATTTTAATGATTGATGCAAGATTTTATACAAGATGTAAAAAATATTAATATCAAATCAAATCTCATACCCTGAACATAGGCCAGAATAGCACAGAACTGTCAAAACACCTGTAACTTCACTTTAAACCGGCAACACTAAAATTGGTATTAGAATAGTCGCAACCCTCTAATAAACGTAACTTCTCACCCAGGTACAAATCTTTGAAGGGGGGTAGAAATTACAATAGTTTTTGTTGTGAACTATACTACTCTACCTGCCCTAAACACCTGCCATAAAATATTCAGTTTGATCTTCTTGTAGGGACTTCCCTACATTAGACATCATGGCGCCATTTTATTCATGGGGAAGTTCATAATTTCCATTTTTAAAAGTTGGAATGAAATATTATATAAAAAATTACTTAAATAATCTTTCCAATTTTATGTATTATATATAATGCGATGGATTTACTAAGGTCATTGGGTTTTTCTAGAAAATTTATGGAAAATTTCTTTCCTAGGAAACAAAGGAATACCTACTTTTTATCTTGTATATGTAAGTATATGTTTATGAAATTTGAAGAAGTTGAATCAAGCCATTTTTAAACACAGATTGGTGCCAGTGTTACACAAAAGATTTACAGTCCCTTTAGTGAAATTTTTAATTCCTTAAGATAAACGACTCAAACGACTTTAATAATTTATACAATGATTTCTAAAACTGTTTTACATTTAAAATTGTATATCTGAAAGGAAATACACGGAGAAAAGAGTTCAATAAAAAAAAAATCGACAAAAAGAAAAATTGGGATGTTTCCAAAAAACCGTGAATAACTTCGAAAATGTTTAAATAAATCCTTTTCAACGTTCTTGAATTCATATTAAAGGGGAAAGATTCAGATTACACAGCCCCACAAAAAAAGTGGAACTGCTATTGAGACAACTGTATCCCCATGTAATTTTCGACGCTGAATCCGAATCCGAAGTCAAAAAAAATCGCATACCCCTACAAACAAAATCAACCCCTAGCGCTAAAAAAAACACTCCCTAAACAGGGTAAAAATGACTTAACGCTTTACGAATAGTTTTAAATATCAATAATTCTAATTACACATAAACATTCAAATATATAACGCAGAAATAACACACTACTTTCCATTGAAAGTCAACCCCATAAGTGGGTGAAAACCACCCCTCATACAACAGGAAACTTTAAAAAAATGCAGTGATTGCAAAAAAAGCTTACGATGCCCAGTTTTTTTGAAAAATTTTCATAGTTTTCCAGAAAATTTACATGATTTTTCGTTATTCGTTATCATTATATGCTGCTGGATATCTTTATGACGTAAAACACGCAAATCGCGTGAACAATGACTAAATTTCCGCAAAAGTGACCCAATTTTCCAGTTTTCCCAGCCGTGGCATGAATTTTTCGGGAAAATGACATCGGAGTCATGATCAGCGACCCAAAAAAACCCCTAGAACTCACTTTCGACGCTTAATTGTCATTTTTTCAAAAAATAAATACCACTTTAAAAATGAGGGTGAGAATGGGGTGTGTTTTATAGCATAGGGGTGGTCTGAGGGGTTTTGCCAAGTTGGTTGATAGTAACGAATGACCTTAGATAGCTTCATAGAACATAATGCAAAACAATGTTTTGAATTCGAGTAGCTACACCAAACTTATTTAGTTGGCCTAATTCCCCGGCTCACAGTCTGGATTAAACAGAAAATTTCAAATTAAATCTGGGCCATTCCTGAACACTTCCTAGTAAATGTTATTGACGAGCTTCATGACCGGATTGGGTATTGCTTAGTGGAAAATGAAGGTCACTTTCAACACCTCATTCGCTAACTATCGTTTTGTTGTTTAACTCTTTAAAAATTAATAAACAAGTAAGCAAATATATTATTTTACAAAAATTAACTTCAAACGTGTTTTTTTTGCAAAAAATTCTATATATAACCATATCAAATTTTTAGTGTACAGTAAAGAGAAAAGGTTGCTCTTTCAGATATTGAGAAAAAACCTATGGATTATTTAAAATAATAAAGTTAGTCTCCATAACATCCAAACGCGAAAAAAAAAAATATTTCATGTTGACAGAAACGTGGCAAATAAACTGATGAAGAACTTTTATTCAGGACATTTTTTTTCATATACAATATTATAAAAAAAGTTGCAGGCATTATACGCGACTTTTTTGCCACACTGTATATTTTGTTTGAAATATAGACACACTCTTTTAACACAAAAATTCCAACATTCCAAAACCCGCCACATAACTTCGAGGATCTTAGTAGGCGTTAGTCCTGCCTATGCACTATGAACTTCGAATAACAATTAATGTACCTGTAAAACGCATAACAATGTACGAGGAAGGAAGGAAGGAAGAGTCTATGGCATTTAGGAAATCGCTGTTAACATTGCCACGATCGGAATACAAAATATAACGAGTACTGGGAACGAAAACAACGCGACGCATTTTAAACCTGCAAATATTTGCACAACGTGCGGCACGTCACGTCTTCATTGTGCTAAATGTGTAGGTGCTAGAATCAATGCACAAAAATCACATTAATTTTTATCGTCGAAAAATCCGCACGGTTGTGCGTAAGAGAGGTCTCCATCGGCTAACTCCAAACTTGTATTACGTAGAATTATGAATAAATAATGTTAGTCAACAACAACAAACAAAATAAGATATTTGAGGAGTATATATATGCAAAACTCACATTATCCACTTTTTAAAAGTATTCAGGAAGAAGGAATAACTGATTTCTCCCTTTTCAAGTGACTTGACGCTCTGAAATTTTTTGGTATTTGTATTAGAACTTTACATTTGCTTCTCGATTGGTGAAATGACGGCACAACAATATTTGACTCCAGGAAAGTGAATTAAAATTTGCTTTATTTGCTAAAAAAAATGGCCACCAAGAAAATACAAAAAAAAAAAAAAAAATTTATAAAAAAAAAAAAAAAAACAAAAAAAAGGGTAAAAAGCCGAAATATAGTCGTAGAGCATTTTTCCTGGGCTTAAATTACTCGTCATTAAATTCCCTAAAAATCCATTATCGTGACTTGTGGGAGAGGTTCATTCAATCGGCTGAAAAACGCGTTTGAAAATCAAGCGTCGCGTTGCCTCGAGCGCTCGGGTAATGCCTGATGTTATGTTATGTTAATTTGCTATCCTGCTAGTTTGCAGCTATCGCATTTATCCATCTCTCCACGCTTAAGGTTATGTCAGATTACTTTACCTTTAAGCTCTGTCTGGAATTTGGTAGACATTGGTACCAAAATTGAAAGAAAAATTATATGCTGGGTAGATAAACTCCGTATGTCAATTTCTGTCATTCGATTAATATTAGCAGCAAACAACGAGTGTCTTTAAAAAATTTCACATTAATATAAGTAAACCTAACAACAAATTTTGCAAGGCAATTATAGCTGGTTACGTATGTACCGGGTGTTTCACTATAAATGGCTTAAACTTTTTTATTTGGCTTTATATAAAAAAAATGTTAAATACAAAAGTTATAGGGTCCAATGTTTTTTTATGACATAGTTTTCACGTATATAGGGTGTCGCAGAAAAGCGTGATAAATTACATGTAGTAGGCAATGGATTCAAGAATGGGCTTGCAAGTGTTCGGACACCTTGTAAAATTCGCTATAATTGGCTTGTGTGTCTCAAAAATTTGCGGAAGTGTTGCAAAAGCTTATAAAACTGAAAAAAATACAGCATTCATCCTTTTAAACCGACAAGGGTCCAACATTTAATCCAAGCTAATAAACAAAAACGTTTGACATTCTGCAGAAATGCGTTAGAAAAACTAGAAAGCGATCAAAACTTCTTCTATAAAATTTGTGGAGTGATGAGTCCTGTTTTAGTATTGCAGGGATTCCAAATAGGAAAAACATTCATTACTACATTCCTTACAATCCCAAAAAGTTTTTTTAATTGAAACATTGTGGCTGTCGATCTGTAAACGTGTGGACAAAAAAAGAATAAAACCCTAGGTCTGATTTTTTAACCATTCGCTGACCGGTGATCTTTACCTTAACAAGCTACAGAACGACATTGAAAATATAGTCGATGAATTACCTTTCAATGAAGTGCATTAAATTGTTTTTCAGCAAGATGGGGCACCACCCCATAATGTTGACTTAATAATATGTTGTTTTAACGAAAAATATGAAACCTGGATTGTAAAATGTGGAACATTTACGTGGTCGCCGAACAGTCCAAACCTAATCCCTATTAACATCTTTTAAAAATTTTATTTGAAAAATAGTATAAATGTATATCTAAAAGAACACAATAATGTTGCATTATTAAAAGAAATTATACAAAATCGCTTTGCGCCGATGAATACAAATCCACCTTGGATAGTCAAAGTTCTTACCTAATAATTGAAAAACTGATTTTCAATGTTACATCTACTAGGTTATGGAGTAAAAAACAAAAACATTTTTATTCCTTTAGGATTTTGTGATATATCCGAACAATTGCAAGTCCATTCTTGAATACATTGCCTACTACATGTAAAATTTAAATAGGCGTTTTTTTGCTTAGATTTTTAAAATAAGTATAATAAACTATATACATACTGGATCTCAGGGAGATGAGGCCAATTTTATAGTGATATTGTTATTTATCACGCATTTCTGTGACTATATATATGAAAACTATGTCAAAAAACTTACACATTATATCCTACAACATTTATAGTGAAACACCCGGTACCCGACCGGTACCTACATATGTTAATTGACAATACCATAATATTTACTAACCAATTTTTACTATTAGACGAATAATAGAAAACACAGCGTACTCAATGTATTTGACGACCAAACAAACAAGTCGGTTACAGCTACATTTTTGTAATAATTTGTAAAAGAATTCAAAGAATTAAATTCATAGAAACAGTCATTCTCAATTGTTTTTTCAAATATGTGTTTATGATAACACGTACTTGATATGTCACGTATATTGTTTATATACAAAAATAGTTCAAAACTATAAACGCCATACGCAAAAATTCAAACGCAATAGATTCTGTTAAAGTAAGTTAGCGCGAAACAAATCACTACGGAAAATCTGAGTTTACTAAACAAAGTTAAAAGTTTATTAGATACCTAACATACAAGAGTGAAACGATGAGTAAGAAATGCCATGCTAGTTTGCTTAATCATGTATAGACCGAAAATTGGCCTTCGTCGCGTTCTACTGTAAACAGGGACGTCGAGTAGACGATAAGTACTATTTTTCTAAACTACGGAACAGCTTTCCGACTTGTCAAATAATGGAACAGTAATAAAATATGACATAAAGTAAAGTATAAAATTAGTTAACATATACCGGGGTGTAACAGGATCATGGTACACCCCCTTTTCTCCTTTGGTTTTCAAGATAATTGATTGAAATTTGGGATATCCTATATACATAATAAGCGGCCTGTCTGACATACAAGTGAATTTTTTTTCACTTCCGGTTTCGCCGGAGTGACACTAACTTTCGATTTTTAAATAGAATACCCTGTGTATTATTGCATTTTTGAATTCTGCATAATTTTCTGAATCCAACGATACCAAATAAGTGACATTTCAAACGTCAATATTTTTACAACTATAATTTTAGTTTTCTATTTAAGTGGGCCATGTCGGTTCCGATTTATTCTAAATGACCCATGTAATGCTACAAAAATTAAAATCCTGTCAAAAATACAAAATTATATGATTTATGAGCAAATACAGTTCATCAAAATTGTTTTGGAGCAGAACTCAATTTTTTCAAATGGAACCATATTGGGTACCGTAGTACCATTTATTATTACTATTAATACGTAATTTATTCTTATGTCGTATTAATATGTGCGATAAATACAAACAAAATTACAGCTAAGAGAAATTAAGAAAATACAATTTTGTTTAATTATCTTGTTATACCTACAAAAGGTGGCTTTGGAATACAAACACTACAACACTACAACAGTTCACTAAACACAAAACACTACAACAGTTGTTCAAAATGCTGTCCATTAACGTCAATACCTTCTGAACTCGCATAGCTGTTTCTCGAGACGTTCGCAATTGCTGGGCCGTTATGCATTAATTGCGCTCTTACTCGTAGCTCAAACAAAAAAATCAAGGGGTGTTAAATCAGGTGACCTTGGAGGCCACCTCACAGGACCATTCATCGAAATTACTTTTTCTCCGAATCTCCGTTGAAGGTAATCAATTACTTCCTTGAATTATGGGGGGACCCATCTTTTGGAAATACATTCCGTGCCATAAATTCAAAGGTAACTCATCTAAAATTCCTCATCTCATTTTGCAGGAATCTCAAGTATCTTCACCAGTCGGGGTCCTTCAAATATTATTGGACCAATGATTCTCTACCGATTATTCCGACCAAACATTGAAACCGAACCGCACTTGAGTTCCCTCTCGTAATATTTTCGGTTAGATTTTCTTGAGACCAATATCTAGTATTTTGTCGGTTAATATCCCAAATTTGTAAAACTGCTCGTCCGAAAATAAAATAATTCCCAAAAAATAATTGTTTGGTTGCCGTTATTTTCAAAATCCAATTGCAATATTCTATCCTACTTCGTATCATTTTGGTACTACGGTACCAATATGGTTCCATTTGAAAAAATTGAGTTCTGCTCCAAAAACAATTTTGATGAACTTTATTTGCTCATAAATCACATATTTTGTATTTTTGACGGGATTTCGATTTTTGTAGCGTTACATGGGTTATTTAGAATAAATCGGAACCGTCATGGCCCACTTAAATGGAAAATTAAAATTATAATTGTAAAAAATATTGACTTTGAAATGCCACTTATTTGGTATCGTTGGATTCAGAAAATTATGCAGAATTCAAAAATGCAATAATACAAGGGTGTTCCATTTAAAAATCGAAAGTTAGTGTCACTTCCGGCGAAACCGGAAGTGAAAAAAAAAATCACGTATGTCAGACAGTGCCCCTTATTATGTATATAGGATATCCCAAATTTCAATTAATCATCTTGAAAACTAAAGGAAAAGGGGGTGTACCGTGATCCTGTTACACCCGGTATATTAACTAATTCAAATTCCTTATACTTAGATAGATGGGGATATGTAAAAAGTATGGACTACAAAACCAAACCCGACAATTTAGCTGACTTAAGAAGAAGAATAACACTTGCAATTAGGTCGATTTTGTTAACTAACCCGCAGATATTAACTAACGTTAGAATACATTTCTATTTACGTCTAGGATGCTGCCAAGATGCTGGAGGCATGCATTTTTGAACATCTGCTGCATTATTAATGATGATTTGTTTTTTATTTTAATTTAACGAATTTCCTACGCTGGAGAAACTTTTTTTTTCTTGTTAATTTCTGCAATAAAATTTAAAACCAGAGCAGTTTTGAATAGATAATGAAAAGACCTTTCAAATGAAGTATCACAAGCCTCTACTTCCAAATTGAAAATTTAGGGGTTGTAGCTGTCACCTGAAGGGGGTTGAATTTAGGGGATAACATTTTACGTCGCAAGATGTCATTTTAGAATTAGAAATTGACGTGTCTCAGGTTTTTTAAAAAAATGCATAATAATGGAGCTACTGAATTTATTCCATTTGGCTGTTCCACACTGTATATCGGGATATTAGGAGGTTATACTGTAGTTTCTCCTCTCTGATCAACATTTTCCTATTTAAAGTATTTTATTTTTCTAAACGTTGATAATGTGTTGATTTATAAAGAATATTCGATTTGGTATAGCAATAAAGCTGAGCCGATTCCAATTTATTACCGCTGTTACAATTATTTTGCCAGCTTCCCACCGCGCCTACTGTCAAACAAGCGTTATTATCAAACTCTACTTACGCAATCGCCATTTGTGCAACCTTTATGACCCAGATACGAGGCTTACCTGCAACAAGAAATGTACAAATTAATTAATTCGAAGCGCGTAAATGCTTTTTATCGGTACACGAGTGGATGTTCCACGTGTATCGAACACGCGGAAAATTTGACCAACGGGCATGGTGCGGGGGTCAAATATAGGGATTCTGGACAACACTGTGTTAATGACACTACCCTGCAAAATTTTGACAATTTTGTGGCCCTGGACAAGGAATAGTTGTGTCCGAAGTAATTTTTCCTGCTGAAAACAAATCCGGGATCTTCTATTTGAGATATTGTAAAAGTGCATCATTTTCCAATAAAAAATTCTTGAATTTTTATGCAAAAATTTGTGTTTTGAACGCATAAGGGAAAAAATCGATCTCTAAACCACGTATACTTAAAGTTCAAACATTTATTCCACCGGTTAGTGAGGTTCCAGGTCCATTGCAGACCGGAAACCCCCTTTGAAAATTTGATTAAAAAAAAACATGTTTCTTTAAAAAAATTCGTGTTTTTTTTTTAAACCGCTTTTTTTCATAATTAATTATTTTTGGAGGAATTTCATGGGCACCATCGGAAAGGGCACGTCTTAAACTTTAGAAATATGTCCCTGTCAAATTTTTCTATAGCAAATAGTATTAGTTATGAGGCGCTGAAGAGCGATGTACTGGGAGTGGCGTTTTCGGCCGAAACGGGTTCATACTGTTAGTTACTATACAATAGTGCTAAACTGTTATAGTTTTAAATATCTGTTGTCCCCATCCTATAAATGGATTTATCTGTTGGATGGTGTATCTAAATAAATAAATAAATAAATAAATAAATAAATAAATAAACCCATTGAAGTCAATGATTTTCAGAAGTTGTTGAAAAGAGATGAGGATGATAATGTAAAGGACCCTGACCTCTATTTAAAGATCAAGGTCAACTATATCAATCAAGGTAAATTAATACAAATACTGGATACTCAAAAAAAAAATACGTTCAAAGTACATCGATCACAATATTTATTCTCTGAATAGGTTGTAAACTGTGTCGTATTCTAAAACGTTCGTATCTCGAACAAAGCCCGCAAAATTTGTTTCCTCCACGGCCAGGTGTTCATTAAAATTTAGCTGAACCAAGGTTAGGGTCAAACACAGTGAGTAGTCCTTTAATTATCATCGAATGATTGACGTCAATTACGACATTTCATAGTTTAAATATGTTCACTTCTCCCATATTAAGCGAGCAGTGCCGAAACCGTTAAACGTTTGTCCTATTTCGATATTGAGCTTTTCCGATCGCACCCAATTAGGCCAATTATCGGAGTCCTGCCTGTACACGCGTACGTACAGTCAGAAACGAAAGTCATCAAACCCCTCCACTTTTTGAAGGTTGCTTAAATTCTACTCATTTTTGTACTGCAGTAATGATTTTTTTTACTATCGATAGGATTACAGCTTACGATAACGTCAACTCAGGTCGGCTTCATTGACCTGTGAATTAGTCAACTCAGGTCGGCCATATTGAACTTTCTTCGAAAAATTTTGAAAATCTGACATTAGATTCTAACCGAGCAGATCTTTTGACACAAGAAAATATTGACTTGTTATTGATTTTTAAATATTTTTTATGTTTCTTAATAAAAAAAAAAAAACAATCTTTTGATGTACACATGTCCCCAATAGTCCAGTAAATAAGCCGGAAAATACTGTAAAATCTGGAAAAGTTGATAAGCAGCCCCGATTTCAAAAATTTTTGTTTGTATTATGGTAGTTTTCCCACCCCCAAAGCTTCCCCAATAGTAAAAGTGATAAAACATTTTAAAAATTCAAAATTTCACCTCGGAAATCGTCTCTCGGGGGTTAGCGACCCCGAAAACCCCGACCGATGATTTCCGAGGTGAAATTTTGAATTTTTAAAAAGTTTTATCACTTTTACTATCGGGGAAGCTTTTGGGGGTAGGAAAACTACCACAATTTTTTCATTTTTCATAGCAAGGCAGATGTTAGTGGTGATGAATGTTCCTGAGGGTCTAGGAAGAATACGTACAAACAAAAATTTTTGAAATCGGAGCTGCTTATAAACTTTTCCACATTTTCCGGCTTATTAATTTTACTACAATGAGTTTGAATGAAAATTTCAAGATGCGATATTTCGGCGAAAAAAAAAAAGATATTTGAGCAAACTCAACGTCATTTGAAAGAGGAAGACTTGTACTTTAAGATACCACACACAGTTTTTTGAAAAAAAATTCTCGGTGCTACATAACCGCAAATATGTCAAATAACAGTGTTTTTTGCACTTTTATGTTAGCATATCTCAAAAACCAGACGTGATAGAGCAATTCTGAGCCCGGATTTGTTTTCAGCGGGACATTATTACTTCGGAAACAACTGTTCATTGTCCAGGGCAAAATCTTGCAGGGTAGTGCAATCAAAGACAAAAAGGATCCTGTTTCATTAAAAGTCAGATATATCAGCGACAAATTGACGTAAAGAGTATATTAAAAAAGCAAATTGAAGCTGAATAAACAAGCAATCCAGTCCATACGTTGATTTAATTAAAAAAAAGTCCGTGGACAAAAGAAATAATAAAAAAACACTTTTTTTCCCGCGCTATTTCTAAGGATTGTGTGATAACCGTAGCTCACAATTTTTTTTTTTTTTTTTTTTTTTTTTTTTTTTTTTTTTTTTTTTTTTTTTTTTTTTTTTTTTTTTTTTTTTTTTTTTTTTTTTTTTTTTTTTTTTTGGTTGGGTTTTTTTTTTTGTTTTTTTTTTTTTTTTTTTTTTTTTTTTTTTTTTTTGGGGGGGGGGGGGGTGGTTTGGGGTGGGGGGGGGGTTTTTTTGGGGGTTTTTTTTTTTGGTGGTTGGGGGGGTTTTGGGGGGGGGGTTGGGGGGGGGGGGGGGGGGGGGGGGGGGGGGGGGGGGGTTGGGTTTGGGGGGGGGGGGGGGGGGGGGGGGGGGGGGGGGGTTTTTTTTGATAAAAGATCCCAAAACTAGAAACTTGAAGCTTGAAAATGTTTTTTTTTTCAAAAATCACAAAATTTTCAATTTCAAAATTTTGGAAAATTTGGAAATTTTTTTTGTTCCCTTAATTTTTGAAGTAGTATAGCTAAAATGTGATGTCCGAAAATTATAAATCCTTTTCAAAGTTCTTACTCATAATAAAGAGAAAATTTCATTATATGACGTTTGCCGTTTTGGAAAAACTTTTCTTAGACATAAAAAAATTTCTAAACTTGAACCAAAAAATATCACAAAAATTCAAAAAAGCCCTGTACTAAACAAAAAGTCTTGGGCTTTATTAGACGTAGAATTTCACAAGCTGCAATCCTATCAATAGCAAAAGAGTTATTATAAAATACGAGGGGGGTTTGATAAGTCCTTGACTTTTAAAGGAAAACATTTTTTTTAAATCATTTTATTTTTCTATATAATCTCTTTTTAGCTCGATACATTTAGTCCAACGAGTGCAGAGTCCCTATAGTATTTATCAAGCCTCTCCATGGTTTCGGTAATGTTTTTTTTTTTGCGCAAAAAGTAATGCTTAATCAGCACACGAAATTCACTTTTTTTCATGTTTGTGGAAATTAACGAGGTTAGCTGCTTTCAATGGCTGTCAAACATAAACTAAATGACGTAGCTTGCTCAAAATTTTAAATTAGTCTACCGATAGATGGCAATTGACGGGAGCAGTGTTACCATTAACGTTACTGCGCGGGAAATTCAAAAAGTCTCGGACTTATCAAACCACCCTCGTACAAAAATTATCAAAACTTAAGCAACCTTCCAAAAAAGTGGGTGTGTGAATACTTTTGCTGCTGACTGCATGTATTACGATAAACTGTTTTAAACGACGCAACGTCCCGTATAAATCATTGAAAACATTGTACAAACCGATTTGTATGCACTGAATTTGCATTGGAAGAAATAAAAGAAAATGACACTCAAAGACAAAGATATTTCCATGAATTCACAAAGATATTTCCATGAATGGCATTCAAGACAGATTATTGTAAAATTTACAGAGGACAATCTATTTATAGTTAGATCGCTAGCAATTTTTGAAAACGTAATAAATTTTTTATAAGAATTCTTTCTCCGAGCATTAAAATTTTATGTTTATTATCAAGTCCGATGCGAGTGTTAACACTGACGTTGATCCGGTCATTAATTCGGCAGATTTATGGTGATTAAAGAGACAACCGAAATTACAATACGAGCTGTCAATTGCAACACAATTTGTATTTTTTTTTGCCAAAATAAAATAAAAAGAATATCACGTTCGTGTTTATAAAACAGAAACAACAGAGGTTAATAATTCCTAAACAAACAACGTCGCTCTCTGACGTTAGTGGCGATTATTGATTAAAATTTTTATTCTGATTGAAAAGGGTCAGCGGTAATGTTACGATTACACATAAATAAATCCAATTCAGCTATATTTAGAACGGAAAGTTCGTGCGCCACCTTGGTTCTCGAAAGGTGGACGCCCAACAGTGCAGGGCCTGAAGAGTATTCCAGTTTAAAGTATTGCTAAAGCTATTTTCTTGGTAATCAAATTAAAATCTAGAGAATATTTTTATTTCAGTGTCAATTTATGGTTTTTACACTAAAATATAAAGCTAGCTAATATAAAGCTAGAAGAAGAGGAAGAAGAATGGAGGAGGAGGAGGTGGAGGAGGAAGCAGACACAGAATATACTGTCAAGACATGGTCTAACCATCCCCTGAACAGGTTGGTGAAATGCGTGCGATAAACTACGTATATTACGTTACTGTTTGATATATGATAGTGTTACACTGTTCAAATTTATTTAACCAATTCATTATCGCTATCTCTGACAAAATGTCAAGCTACAAAATCGATTTTAAAATCCCTTTTTGATACACGCAAAGTTTGAATACTTTGGGTAATTGAGGTCTATTTACAGCTGTCATTCTGTACGTGAATCCGTTTTAAAGAGATTAAACGAATTAAACAAAATGCTTACTTAAGAGAAAGAAGTGGAGGGAGAGAAAGAAGAGGAGGAAAATAAAGAAGAGGAAGAATAGAAAGATGAGGAGGAAGAGAAAGGAGAGGAAGAAGAAGAAGGGAATGAAGATGAAAAAGAGAAATATGACAGGGAAGAAGTCAAAAATGATATTTACAACTATCATTCTGTAAATGCTTGGTTAAGAGAAAGAAGAGGAGGAACATAAGGAAGAGGAAGAAAAGAAAGAAGAGGAAGAAAGAGGAAACCAAGGGGATATTGTCAAGATATTGTAATATTTTGATGCTCAAATTCAGATTTGTTTATAGGAGTCATTCTGTAAATGAATTTTAAATAAGTTAAACGAATTAAACAAAACGTTTTTTTTTAATAGGGAGATGGACATGAAGAAGAAGAGGAAAAGAAAGAAGAAGAAAAAGAGGAAGAGGAGCCGGGGGAGAAAGAGAAGGATGAAGAAGAAAAGGAAGAAGACACAGAGTATAATGTCAAGACACTGCGAGTTTTTGGTGCTTTAATTTTAACGGATTGAATAAAAATACCATTTTCACAATTGAGTTTTCAGTTTTTAATAGCATTCACAAAATGTACCGCAACTTTTATAGACGTTCTTTTGCATAATGTAATTTTTAATGCAAAATCTATTAAGGTGAAACCTTGGCGCTTCGCCTTGCATACTACGAACATTGCTATTACTACTCGACGCCAAGTCGTCACCGAAAATACATAATTGCGTATGGTTAGTATTATTTTGACCTTGATTTATTCGCTATCTTAATTTGTTACGATGCTACGGTTTAATGAATGTAAATAAAAAAAATTATATAAAGCAAATTACGATAATCTCTGTCGCCTATTATAATATCATCTCATACGTTTATTTTAAACTTTAACATTAATGCGCACTTGTGATTAAGACAGATTATGGAATGATATTTTTCTCTCGAAACTGATTAACCTGTCCATATCAATATTTACATATACTGTGCTTACATTAAAACGAGGAAGAAGAGAAGGGGGAGGGAAGAGGATGAAAAGGAAGGAGAAAATTAAGATTTTTTTAGAACGATGTTTTACGAGGTGTGTAAATTAAGTAATGAGACTGATTTTTTATTTTTTTTTATTCGAATAGAATTACAATTCAGTATTGACTCCTTCAAAATAACCTTCCTTCCACACAGCGCTGGAGACGGTTCTTGCAATCCTCATGCAAGCAGTGCTGGAACTCATACAGTGGAATAGCCTTCAGCTGGTCGGTTACAGCTGTTTGAATGTTTTCTATGGTCCCAAAATGACGTCTCTTGAGGTGATTTTTCAATCTCGGGAAGAGAAAAAAGTCACAAAGACTCAAGTCAGGCGAATAAGGAGGCTGAGGAACCACGGGAATGTCTTTACTGGCTAAAAACTCGTTTACTGCAATGGCTGTGTGACAAGGTGCATTGTCGTGATGCAACGTCCAGTTGTTCTTCATGTTTGGTCTCACACGTAGGACTCTTTTTCGAAGTTTTTCAAGAACCTCTCTGCAAAAGTGTTGATTTACTGTTTCGCCTGGAGGCACAAACTCTTTGTGGACAATTCCCTGGCTAACAAAAAAGCAAATCAGCATGCATTTGATTTTCGACTTGCTCATTCTTGCTTTTTTTGGGTCTTGAAGAGCTTGAAGTGTGCCATTTCACGCTTTGGCGCTTGGTTTCCGGGTCGTACTCAAACACCCAAGTCTCATCATCAGTAATGATACGTCCCATAAAATGGGGATCATTTTCAATCGATTCCAAAAAGTCAAGACACCTTTCTTTCCTGATGTCCTTTTGTTCCTGCAAAAGGCTTTTTGGAGCCATTTTTGCGCAGATTTTTCTCATCCCCAATTCGTTAGTCAAAATCTGATGAACAGTGGTGTGAATTAAATGTAACAATCATTCTTGTCGTCAACTGTCAACTGGTTCATCTTCAATCGACTCTTTTCCTTCTGAGAATGCCTTAAACCACCGAAAAACCTAGAGCCCAGGTTTTTCGGTACACCCTTGCTCCAAATTAATGTCACTCATTTTTAAAACGCACTAGATAAAATAGGTTTACGAAAACAATCACAATGAACAAGCAAATGACTCTAACAAGTTCAAACTTGTACTTAAGGTGCATTACAGATTAATCTACCGCCCTTCCAAGTCCCGTGTCTGCAGTGTTGCTAGATCGGCCGCTATGTTGCCAGTCTCATTACTTAATTTACACACCTCGTATTCATAACTCAACAATTTTTGCATACCAATAGCTTATTTGAAAATATTTTTATATGCTTAATTTAGAAAAAGGATGAACACTTATCGAACAATGTAGCATTGTAGATCATTTAATGATAATATGGCAATGTCTCACATGATAGCCTCATATTCCAGATTTGCTTTGATTTTAATTTAATAAAAGGAACAATAGGAAGAGTAAGAAGAGGCCGACGAGGAAGAAATGAACGAATAAGAAGAAGAGGACGGGGAATAAGAAAGGGAGGAGAACGATGGCTCTAGAAAAGGGTGGAGTAAAGAGAAAGAAGAAGAAAAAACTAAAAGAACGAAGAAAGGGGCATAGAAATGGAAGAATTTAATTTTCGTAAACATTATTACTAAGTATGTAATTTTTGTGTACTGTTACATACTGTTCTGGTGTTAAGTAACCGCAAATCAAGAATAATTACTTAACAGACGTATCACATATTTGCATTAAGCACTCTACATGGTCGATTGTGACGAAAATATCTGGAAAGGAAAATACGTAGGACAACGTCTCGCCACTAATTATTTATCCAAATAAAAACTAAAAAAATAAAAAATATTTGCCACCGAGCCTAATTTTTTTATAGCCAACCTTCGTTTTAATAACTGGGTTTAGACTTTTAGGAGGTGGATTAACGTCGTGGTGCCTTGAACGTCGTAAAACAATTTTAACACATGCTTGATACATTTTATTTGTTTTGCATATACAGTGATGGGCGAAATTGTCGAACCACGTAAATATCTCTAAAATTAATTAAGAATTACTCGTTTTTATTGTTTTTTTTTTTTACCGAAATCTAGAAATAATTAGATTTTATCTCGATCTTTTTTGACTTCATTAACCCTTAACCGGATAAGGTGTGTCTGTCGGACACCTTGGCGAATTTAAACCAATTTTTTTTGTATTTGTTTTCCACCTAGAACAGTATCCCTCCGTGACTTCGTTCCTTTAGGGGTACTGACCACTTTGCATATATATATATATAAAAAAAATTGTTTATGTATGCATGTACAAAAATAAATTTTAAAGTTTTTTAATTCATAAGCGTTTATGGTGTGTCCGTCTGTGCAAAGAGTTAAAACGTGTTAGAACTGGACGTTGCAACGCGTTGAGAGTGCATTTATGTTTCTGTCAACGCCTCCAACAGACGTCTATTAATTTGTTCCTGTGATTTTTTGACACAATAGTGCCAATATTACCTAAAGGTATGTAAAAACTTTGTATACTTGAACAACTAATTGCGTTCTTTTCACAGTAATTTGTTTTTACCTGTAACATTAGTAAAAATTTACGACAAATTGATTGAATTCTCTAAATTATTATTCATATATTATATATTATAATACACCCGTTTCTTCTGATTATAAAGTTAACAAAAGCATTTTTTTCTAGTACCTAATCATGAATAAATACGAAGACTAAAGGCTGAGCCGAAAATAATTAGAAGAAATAATTGATAATTTGACCGATTATGAAAGTGGTGCTGAAACTGAATAAGAGGAAGCGGAACCAGATAACGCATCAGAAATATCGGAACATGAAAGTCTGGCTTCGGAAATTGATTCCTCTGATTTTGAATTTGAAGAACAGGAAGACGATGATGCTATAACACAGAACGAGCAATATATTGGAAAAGACGGTACTATTTGGTGCAAAAATCCATTACAAAGTGGTCGAATTCGTTCGCGAAATATTATGCGAGGGCCGAAAAATAAAGTAATTCTTCCACCAGGCAAAATTTTGGAAGATCCTGTGGACACTGTTTTATTGTTCTTGGATGAAAACATTATAGAAGATATTGTGCAGTTTACAAATTTGGAAGCTCAGCGGGTTAGCGAATTTCTTAACTTGAAATGGAAAGATTGCGACGCAATCAAAATACAGGCGTTTTTTGGGCTGCTGGTCATCTGAAACAAAATTTCACAAGCTGTGAGATGTGGGATTACGTATATGGGCCTCTAATTTTTCACGCTACAATGGGTATGCCTAGATTCAAAACATTACTGCGTTTTATACGATTTGACGATAAAGAAGATAGAGAAGAAAGAAAGAAACCGGAACCAGGAGGTAGAAGCTGGTCCTTCCCAAGAAGAATATATTCCTCCCGTCAAAAAACGCCGTTGCTACATGTGCCTATCGAAAAAGTCACGGAATCAAAAACAAACGTGTTTTGTATGTGCTAAAAATGTGTGCAATGAACACTACAAGCGCATATGTGATGAGTGCCAAAAAAAATAAAAAATAATTTACATTTATTTATTTACAATATTATACTTTATATTTTTTTCTGTGCAAAAAATGTGTATAAATTTTTTAAAAAAAATTTTGTATTTCATGTTATACTTGAAATAACGTAAATGTTATTTTAAATATTTAAATATTTAATGTTTAATTGTTGATAAATAATTCAAATACGTCCAAGTGTCCAATGGACACACCTTAACCGGCCACGTCAGAAAAATACCTTAACCGCATAAGGGTTAAAAACGTTTTGTGTAACAAACTATAACATTTTTCTCTAGCTCCCAAAATTTTGACTTTAGATACCTACCAAGTATGTTAGTTCGTTAAAATCAGTTTCTCAAAGATTGTCGTATAATGTGAAAATATACAAGGCATTCTATTTAAAAAAAAATAACTTTGTTACCTTAGCATTTTTGGGAACCTTTTTATATTTAGGACGAAATTCAAGTCATTGCTTTTTAATGCTAATTTTCACGTCTAAAATTTCGTGTTAACATATCTATTAACTTCGGAGATATATACGTGGTTCGTCACTTTTGCCCGCTCCTGTATATGTATGGAAGTATGTATATTGCTCCTGTAATTGGCTATTATTTGATATTACTTAACGGTGTAACGAGACAGGCTTTAATTAGAATCAAGGCAATGAGTAAAACAGAAGAATAAATAAGATTCAAACGCTTACAACCAATTAACCTACGTTTAAAATACTTGTGCGAATAAAAATGTGGCATTAAATATTTTTCTTTTCATTCAAAATATAGTTTTTTATTGGTTTAAGCAGTCCCTCGTTATTTTTGGGGATGTTAATCACGAATTTACTCCTTACATATGGACCACACTGTATACGAGGCATATCTATTAAATATCTGAACTGATGCTGCTACCAGAGAGCTGCGAGCGTGTCGCGACAAGTTTGAAGAGAACTGTGTCTGGTTAAAATTTTCCCACCCTGAGCTCGCTGGACAAACCAGTGGGTCGCTCAGTTTGACTGTAGCAGTCGTTTGAATTAGTCTACGTACCAGTGACGCGTCGAAAAAACGTTAACTGTTCAGATGGAGCAACGGGTTAATCTCAAGTTTCTTGTTAAACTGGGGAAAACTTTTACAGAAGCTTATGAAATGTTAAAAGAAGTGTACGGGAAGTTTTTGAATGGTTTAAACGGTTTATAGAGCGCCCTGGACGGCCCTCAACGTACAAAACGGACGAAAACATTGAAAAAATTGGTAAATTAATCCGCAAAGATCGTCGTCTAAACATCCGAGGGTTTGTTTAAATAACAGGAATTGACAAAAAATGTGTTCGCCATATTTTGCATGAATCGTTCAGCTGTTTACTGAATTAATCAATCATACACAAAGTTTGCGCAAAAATGGTGTCAAAACTCTTCACTCCCGAGCAGAAGGAATCAGGAATGAACATTTGCGCTGACATTCTAAACAACACTGACATTGATCAAGGCTTGTTAGACCCGGTGATTACTTATGACGAATCCTGGTTTTTTGCTTACGGCCCCGAAACAAAGCGTCAATCCATGCATTGGAAGAGCCCGAACTCGCCAAGGCAAAAAACAAAACAGGAAGACCAAATCCAAATTCAAAGCGATGATGATCGTCTTTTATGAAATTCGAGGCATTGTTTACGTTCACTGGGTCCCTGAGGGTCAGACGGTCAATTAACATTATTACATCGAGGTTCTGACGGCCCTTTGTGAGCGTGTGAGAAGACGAAGAACCGATTTGTGGAAGACCAAATCATGGAAGATCCACCAAGACAATGCATCGGCCCAGTCTGCTTTGTCTGTGAAGGCGTATTTTGTAAAATACGACATTACTGTGTTGGAACATCCACCATACTCGCCCGACCTTACCCCCTGTGACTTTTTTTAATTCCCAAGGTCAAATCAGCGCTGAAGAGGACAAGATTCGAAAGTGTGGAAGCGGTTAAAGCAAAAGCGACGGTTCTAAACCAGCTGACAGAAGCGGACTTTCAGCACTGCTTTCAACAATTAAAAATCGTCAAAACAGTCGTATCGAGCGGTGTAGAGATCGGTAAGGGAAGTACATCGAAGGCGAAAAAGTTGCTACTGTAGTTGGTAACGAATAAGTGTTATGACAGCTGTTCGGTTATTTAATAGCCACACCTCGTAATCTATATCACATGTTAAATACTTGTAATCTAGGAACTGAAAATTACTGAATGATTTCTTTCAGTAACATAAGAAACATAAACAGTATGATCAAAAACCGATGTATCTCAACAAAGACTTTCCTTTCAACTTGTCAAAACAAAAAGATCAGTAGATAGCGTATGTTTCATGTCGTTTGGTTCTCATCAATTAGAAATGTATATAGAACATTGGGAAAACTTCATGTCGTCGCATTTTTCGCACTGAGCTTTCCCCACCTTCGACAGAAATAAACCAAGCATCGATATAGAACGCATTTAATTTCAGTGATTCATAAGGAATAAGGATGATATTCGAAATATCTAATCAATAATTAAAAAGAGTAATGAAAAATTACTACATTACTGATATTTTTGCTTCCGTTACGATTACAGCTTGTGAAACTCTGCTTCTAATAAGTCCAAGTTGAAGGTGATTTTGTGAAAAGATATCGCTAAAAAAAAGTAAAATCGTAAAATGTCTTCAAAGAACCGTGAATAAATCCGAAAATATTCAACGTTTTCAAAGTTATTGGACTCATGTTAAAGGGACAATTTCAGAGCAGAATTTTAGAAAAAATAAAACAAGGTTATAGAAGAATATTAACCTCCTAATTGATGTGTGGTGTACAGGGCTTTTTTCGAATTTCTATATTTTCGGTTTAAATTTAGAAATGTTTTTATGTCTGAGATTTTTTTTAGCTGAGTTAGTCAGATAGTTACTATGAAGATTTCCCTTTTGTTTAAGTCCAACAATTTTGAAAAGTATTTTGTATTTTCGGAGTTATTTAAGATTTTTTGCATAAAAACGTTACAATTTTTTAACGATCTTTTCACACCGTCGACATATCCCCTTCAACTTGGGCCTATTAGACGAGGATTTTGACAAGCTATAATTCTTTCAGAAGCAACAAAAAACAATATTGCAGTACATGAATTATCAGAATTTAAACAACCTCAAACAAAAAGTGGTTGTAACATGACTTTCGTTAGTGACTGTATTCGTATATCCTATAAAAAATACGTAAAGTTACGAAAATAATGTACCTAGCTACCTATACAGAAAGTTTATTGTTTAACTTTATTTATCTATTTGTATACGTATTTATTTACAGTTCGAAAAAAGAAATATGTACATTGAATTTTTTTTTAATTGTAAACATTTATTTACTTGAAACTTAATCAACATATGTTATTAAACTTAGTCATTAAGATATCACGAATTAATATGTTGCAAATTACTAATAATTAACTGGGCAAGTAGTTTAAGAATGAATAGTACAAGGACAAGGTTATCAAACGTCAGAATTTATGGCGAATTTAGTTTTTTTAGAGTTTATATCTAATCATCGGAGTCAACAGTTTTTCAAAATCTACTGCGATTTTTTTCCAATTTTGCAGGAAACCGGCTGTTAACCGAAATTGAAATATGTTATCCAAAAAAAGTCTTCAAAGTTGCCCGAATAAAAAAAAGTCTATTTCTATTCTATTTTAAAATTATAATCTTAGTTAATTGTCAAAGCTGTCACCTTATATGACAGCCATTATTTATTTTACAATTGTGGCACCCACTTGTCAAAAGTTTAACATAACATTATGTGGTTACGCTTTTTCCTTCTTTTTTTTTTAAAGTTATTCATTCCAGGCCAGTTTAGGTGATATGGTGCACGTAGAAAGTGGTGCATGAACAAAAAAAGGCATTTCCAGTCAACTTAACCTCCAAATAAGTAGGATGTCTATTAATTTTGACAATTTTTATGCTGCTTATATCAAAGAACATCAAAAAAACTGTACAGTGTCGGGTTCTTTCGTTCACATACTTTCGTAATTCTAAAATAGGCTTCCACTTTATGTGCCCTTGATCGCGTTGCTACAGAATAGCGGTAAAATTGTGAATGTCTGTTAAGTTAGCGTATATAATTTAAAAACGATTGGTTACAGGGTCATGAAAACAGTGAATATAGAGGGGAATACAACGTAACACCAGAGATTCCTCGACTCAATAACAAAATATAAGTAGAATATTAGAGCCGACATTCATTAGCAGGTGTTTCTATATTTTCGAAAGCGCCCTATATAGCACAAAACTGTATGGCCTAAAGTCATGTCCCAAAAATTATCAAACTCGATAGCCGTCTTTTAGAGCTTTTAAAGAAACATTTTTCCGGAATTTTGAGGCCCTCTGGCGGGTGAACCGAAGCAACTTAGACTCTATGTAATTTGGCTTAAATCGTTTTGGTCTAAGAATAGATAATTTATTATGGGAGTATGGGAAGCGGGATGGAATTTCTTTTTAGACAGTTCATTTAGTATGTGTTGAATGCAAAAAAAAATGTTATTATCATTTTGTTATAAAATGACGACGACAGAGCCAATTTGCGAAATCGTGTTTTTTTAAAAAGTCTTGGAGGGAGAAAGTATTTCTCGCAACCTATGCGACCTGGAACAAAAAAAAACTTCTTTTCTTAAACTACATACTATTGCCTGCAAAAGTACGTAGGGATTTTTTGTTTTAAATAAATTTTTGTAAAAATGGTGCATTTTTGAAGAAAAAAATCGATTTTTGGCCAAAAAAATGTCTTAAATTGTTTATAAAAAAAATATCATCAAATCGTCAAACGGCTACGTACTTCTATAGAATGTAATTGAGACGCTACTGTCAAAATTTGAAATAGATCCATGCAATAGAATTCGAATAATCTTTTCTCCCACTTTGAAAAAAGTGATTTCGAGAAACATGCTTAACAACACTTAAATCCTTGAAATTCTCATTTTACCCATTCTCTTCTGGATATAGTGATACACTCCTTCTTACTCACAGTATAATCTTTATAAGGCTATCTTTATGTATCTATGATAAGTACCTTTAAGTTTAAGTACCTTAAGTTTTTGAATCTCCGTCCTCGCAGCCTAGACGTCCAATCGCACAGTGGGACCCAATTCCCAAAAAACCTGGCCAAAACCCCCCAAAAAAAGTGTATAGTTTTGAATTTTTTATTGTTGAGTTGACAATAGGGACCCTTGTAGTTTATGTATTCACTACTATTAGTCCTTTATTGCTTGTATAGACTCCGGTAAAGTATTCGAAAACTCACCTTCTCTGAAGCCATACGCATTGTGTAGTCGTAAGAAAATAAGTGTTTCAATGGTTGAGAAATCTTAAAAATACGGCAAATTTAAATAAAACCAAATGGATTCTACTTCTAAAGGTGAGTAGAAAATAATGAAATATTGTGCAATCTATATTATTAAATCGGAAAATAATGAGAGAATAATCATTGAATGAAACTTTTACACGATGAAGCAGACAAAAAGCCCACTTATTTGTTGGTTAAGTCCGTGGCACCGCGCGACACCGCCATAAAAATTATTAGGAATTGTATATCAGACTATAACTTATTTGTACAACCCCCCCCCCCCCCCCCCCCCCCCCCCCCCCCCCCCCCCCCACCCCCCGCCCCCCCCCCCCCCCCCCCCGGCCCGCCCCCCACGGGAAACCCGGGGGCCGGCCCGGGCCGGCCGGAAACCCGCGCCGCCCCACCCAAAAAAAAAAAAAAAAAAAAAAGGGAAAAAAAAAGGTAAAAAATAGAACAAATTTCAGCTGCACCTAGCTGCCCCCTCTGCTTTTTTTGAAAGGTCCCCTTTTTTTGTACTATGCTATAAATGTTGAAAAACTTGGTCATATGTAAATCGCTATATTACATTGGGCCTGAATATAATAATGGGCCTGAAAATATTCAAAGACGCAAAATATTAAAATTTCAAAAATTTTTCGCATTTTTTCCAGATTTCTAATTTTGTTTTTTTCAAAAATTTAAATTTCCATCCCTGATCTGATCTCTGATCCATCTCTCATCTGATAGTAATAGTTATTATTATTCACAGATTGCAATGTTTTTTGTAGATAGATACTAGTACTTCACACGATATTTCCATCACAAGAAAATAAGTATTTAACTTAATGAAAGATAATATGGATGAGAATCCGCTACTAAAAATTGAAAATTATCTTTCCTCGAGAAGTGGGTCAAAATTCGGTTGTGTACCGAATGACATTAAAAAAAGATATTACTTCCTTAATTTCTATGTTTAGAGGCAAATGACATTCAGCTAATCGAATTGAAAGATTTTGAGATTTTATAAATCTGATTTGTAATCAGCGGCCTCAAAAACCCACGAGTAAAGATTTTCAGATTTTGACTTTTGACCAGGCTTTTGGGATTTGGCCCCACTGTGCATCGTGCTCAACGCACGCTCCTAGGCGCTGCGGCAAAGTCAAGAATTAAGCTATTTAATTTTTTTTTACTATAAGACCAAGTGAATATCATTTTTTCAGACACTAAAGTGTTGGTTAAGCCAAGAAAAAAAATCGATTTTTTTCAAAATTCTAGAGTGGCGTTACCCTTAAATTAAATGGTCATGTTCTGATTTTGCCGAATATCGCCCTGTTTAAGCTTATTAAGGGCTTGTGTTTCCTTTCACACGTCTCATCCCCGTAATATGGCTTCACTTTTTCACTTGCTGTCACACGAAATACGAAATTTTCGGCTTGATCTAGTTGGCCTGTGGATGGAAGCATCCAAAGAGCCTAATTTAAAATCAGAATTTTTGTTGTTTGTTTCATATTTATTAGACATCAGCAATTTTTTGGAGTATCTACATGATTTGGAACAAAGATACACACATTTTTAACCGGTCAAAGGGAAAGCCGTCCCTAGCGTAATTGACATGTAATATAATAACAGTGTATATTACAAAGCCTCCGATTACAATTGCTCCGATATAATCCATTGACGCACGCACGCACTATTTATAACACGACTTACATACATATGTATATGTATATAATTTAATAAATAATACGTCGTTTCTGATCGATTAGGGTATCATTTACACAACGTGGATTTCGAACAAACCCGTTTCGAAACGGATCGCTTTGGTTTGCGGTGGCGATTCTTATCGCTGGCCAAGATGAAACCGTCGAAGACGTCCGAAAAATAAAAATTCATCAAACCTGGTCAATCGCCTCTTCGATTTGGTATTCTGCGACACATTATTAGACGGTCCATCTGGTTTTCGATAAGCGCCAGGGCCAAAAAAATTCGGAACATTAGTTTTAATTGTTTAATCAAGTTTAAGCGATTCCAGATAACATTCAACTGTCTTGAATTCCATGGCACACTCGTCTACAGGCTCTCAAACTAAATTCTAGGAAAATACAAAGCTGTTCTAGGAAAATTCTTCTCATAAACTTTCTAATTTAAGTGGTCTAAAACCAAAAAAAAAAAAGAAAAAACGAAAACCCAGAAAGCTCTAAGCTAATGACTAGAGCTCGTAGGTTAATAGTAGATTCCAGGACCGAGCTTCATGCGACCGGAACTAGTATAATCGTAGTTCAATCAAATAACGCCAGTATATATACAGTAAGCAACGAAAGTCATCATACACCCACTTTTTGAAGTTTACTTAAATTCTGATAATTTGTGTATTACAGCATTGATTTTTTTTTGCTTCTGACGGGGTTATAGCTTGTGATATTCTGCGTCTAATAAGCCGAAGTTGAAGGCGGTATGTCGATTGTGTGAAAAGATATCGTTAAAAAAGTAAAATTTCAATGTTCTCAAAAAAACGTAAATAACTTCGAAAATAGTAAATCCCTTTCGAAGTTGTGGACTTATAAAGCGAAATTTGTACTATCAACTGAGTCATTTTGAAAAAAATTTTCCTAGACATGAACAAAATCTAAAGTTGAACCAAAAATATCACGAAAATTCTAAAGCCATCCTTTGTATCGTTTTCGTAAAAATCACTGTTCCTGAAATTTTAATATAACACAGAGAGATCTAGAGGGATATTAATCCCAAATTTTTGTTGGAGTAATGTGTGGCGTACAGGGCTTTTTTTGAATTTTCGTGATATTTTTGGTTCAACTTTAGATTTGGTTCGTGTCTAGGAATTTTTTTTTCAAAATGACTCAGTTAGTCGAATATATAATACACTGAAGATTACCCTTTAATACGAGTCCAACAACTTCGAAAGGGATTTACTATTTTTGAAGTTATTTACGTTTCTTTGAAAACATTGAAATTTTACTTTCTTAACGATATCTTTTCACACAATCGACATACCGCCTTCAACTTCGGCTTATTAGACGCAGAATATCACAAGCTATAATCCTGTCAGAAGCAAAAAAAATCAATGCTGTAATACAAAAATTATCAGAATTTAAGCAAACTTCAAAAAGTGGATGTGTGATGACTTTCGTTGCTTACTGTATGTATTCCAGACTACAACCCGTCTTCCGTGTTCTGCTCCCCACTTCAATTAAGGTCGAGTCGCAAAGACGAACGTCATGTATACTGGTTTATTTAGTATTATTTACTCTACGGTGGTCGATGCATCATCATTCCTTGGATAAACAATTTTCTGGAACTGACCTTTAATGACAGTGAACTTCGTTGTACCATATGTGACAGTGTACAGACGTGGCAGGTAAAAACAGCTGTTTTACAGCATGTTGTTGCAGACAAACATAAGGCTCATGTAAGTGATAGTGTGAGTGTGCGAGATAGACAGAGACAATTTAACTTTGATTCAGTCAAAGTGACGGTAGCGTGTGATATTCTATCCGTAAAACTATATCACCCCGAGTTCAGACAATTTATCCAGAACGCTGCGAGTGGAAAGTACGGCGAAGCTAGTCTACCTGCAGAAAGAACTCAAGACTATTATACATAGCACCACTGTGCGAGGAATAAAAAAATCGGAACTGCACGATAAACATATATGGCTTAATATTGATGAAACAACGGTTGTTACACGTTTCCTCATGTTGTAGATTTATTTACAGACCAATACATGGACGTCTGATTAATAAGATATAAAACATCCTGGAGCCGCCCCTGGTAAAGTAGACATCTATTATTAACCTCCGAGCTCTACAAATGACAAACGAAAAACTGGATTTTAGGTTTAGATTTATGATTTTTCTTTTAATGAGACGCTGTGTATCTCGACGAACCGCCACTGTTTTACCATATACGGGTTTTGGACACAAACATGTGTTAGATAAATCAATTTGTTAATGAAACGATTTAATTAGCACTTAACTCCCACCAGATTGTGTTTGTTTGATGCGTGGGACTCTATGATCTACTGAAAATTGTCTGCGGTTACCGTTTGATATTCGGTCTACTAAAAATTACTAATACTCGCCAACGCCTTCAAAAAAAACGCATTTAAATATTTTGCTTAAACTCAGTGCCCATTTTGAATTAAAATACGCGTCGAAAAAATGTTTAGTGTTCAGATGGAGCAACGGGTTAATCTCAAGTTTCTTGTTAAACTAGGGAAAACTCTTACAGAAACGTATGCAATGTTAAAAGAAATGTACGGGAATGACAATGTTTATCCCGACGTTTTGAATGATGGCCAAGACGACCCGCGCCCCGGACGGCCCTCAACGTCAAAAACGGACGGAAACATTGGGAAACGTGGTAAACTAATCCGCGAAGATCGTCGTCTAAGCATCCAAGGGCTTGCTGAAATAACAGAAATCGACAAAGAATGTGTTCGCCAGCTTTTACATGAATCGTTCAACATGCGCAAAGTTTGCGCAAAAATGATGCCAAAACTACTCACCCCCGAGCAAAATAAATCAAGAATGAACATTTGCGCTGACACTCTAAACAATATTGACACTGATCCAAGCTCGTTAGACACAATGATTACTTGTGATGACAAATTCAAAGTGTGGAAGTGTGTTCGCACTTTTCACTGAATCTTCAACATGCGCAAAGTTTGGAAAAATGATGCCAAAACTACTCACCCCGAGCATAAATCAAAATAATTTGGCTGACTTCTAAACAATATGACACTGATCCAAGCTCGTTAGACACAATGATTACTTGTGATGACAAGATTCGAAAGTGTGGAAGTGGTTAAAGCAAAACCGACGGAGGTTCTGGACCAGCTGACAAAGGCGGACTTCCAGCACTGCTTTCAACAATAGAAAAGTCGTATGGAGAGGCGTAGAGATCGTCAAGGGGAGTACATTGAAGACGAAAAAGTTGCTACTGTAATTGCTAACGAATAAAAAGCCATACAGTTATGACAGCAGTTCAGTTATTTAATAGTCACACCTCGTCTACTGTGAAAGATAAAAATAAAAAAGAGGGTACTCTCTTGAGAACTCAGATTATGTTCGACTTACTTTTAATGCACTGTGATGTACCCATGAATGTACTCGAAAAACAAGTAAGGTAAAATAAGTGCAAAAAGGAGGATTTTAAGTACCATGTATAGTTAATAAAGTCGACCTAAAATTGAGTGGGGTATCCGAATATGTACAAATATACAGGGTGTTAGTTATAACGAAGTTGTGTAGCGATCGCATGGAATGGAGCAGCCTGTAAGATTAGAAATATAATACTAATATGCACCACATAATTTTGGGCAACTCTTATTTAAACCATTGTTTCTTAAATTTATAATTATGTACAAAATCCTTTTTAGGTGGAACACCCTATGTATATTGTAAGAGAATAAGCATTCTCTTACAAATATCATTGGACAGCTTGAACCACTGACGTCTAAACAAAATAAATAAATAAATAAATAGCAGACGCTAATCTAAATGTCAATATAACATTCCTATATTCCAGGCACCCTGTACGAAGAGCATAATTTCTGGAACATTTCAACCGCTACAGAATTTCCGATTATTCCAAACCGAACGCAACTCTTCACGCCAATTGCACGCATTGCCGACAGTTTTGCAATGGATGTTCGAACGATTTCAGAAAACTTGTTACATAATAAAACCTGACCATTGACGTCAATGCGAGAAAAAAAAATACACTCCACACACACACACAACAAACAAACGTCGTCCTTCTTCGTCTCTAGTGCTTGCTTGATTCATCTATTTTTAAATTTATTAGCCGGGCGTATGCAAATCCAGATAAATTTTGGTATTATAACTACAGAAATTATGAATAAAATATACACGAAGAGTCAGTAAAATATTTCCACCTATACTTGTTAATATTCCAACTGTAAAAGGTTAATGGTATCCCCTGCTTCGGCACATAGAAGAAAAAGCTGCTAAACTTGAGATACTCGAAGAATATCGCGCCTTATCTCGAGAATAAAATGCCTGTGGCACCAAAGAACACGAGGTACCCTAAAACTTTCTTCCCTGTAAATATAAGATTCATATTGGCACTAGAAGAACCAAATTCCAGCGCCACCACTGAATATCCCAACTATTGTGGAAGGGCTTGCTGTCCGTCTGAAGACTTGGACACAGCGCAACGGATACTTTTGCAAAACTTCAACACGCCTACGGAGACAGTGTTTTTTCAAGAGCTCAGGCTTTTCGGTGGTTTAAGGCATTCTCAGAAGGAAGAGAGTAGATTGAAGATGAACTACGCAGCGGAAGGCCTTCATGTTCAAGAACCGATGAAAATGTCGATAGAATACGGGATTTTGTGCGTTCAGATTGTCGGTTGACGACAAGAATGATCTGAGAAGAGTTAAATTTGAATCACAGTACTGTTCATCAGATTCTAACTAACGAATTGGGGATGAGAAAAATCTGCGCAAAAATTGTTCCAAAACACCTTCCGCAGGAACAAAAAGACATCAGGACAGAAAAATGTCTTTACTTTTTGGAATTGATTGAAAATGATCTCCATTTTATGGAACGTGTCATTACTGGTGATTTGGGTGTTTGAGTACGACCCGGAAACCAAGCGCCAAAGCATGGAATGGCACACTTCAAGCTCTCTAAGACCCAAAAAAGCAAAAATGAGCAAGTCGAAGATCAAATACATGCTGATTTGCTTTTTAGATAGCCAGAGAATTGTCCACGAAGAGTTTATGCCTCCAGGCCAAACAGTAAATCAACACTTTTACAGAGAGGTTCTTGAAAACCTTCGAAAAAGGGTCATGCGTGTGAGACCAAACATCAAGAACAACTGGATGTTGCATCACGACAATGCGCCTTGTCTCACAGCCACATCAGTAAACGAGTTTTTAGCCAGTAAAACATTCTTGTGACTCCTTAGCCTCCTTACTCGCCTGACTTGAGTCCTTGCGACTTTTTTCTCTTCTCGAGATTGAAGAATCACCTCGAGGGACGTCATTTTGGGATCATAGAAAACATTCAAACGGCTGTAGCCGACCACCTGAAGGCTCTTCCAGTATATGAGTTCCAGCGTTGATATGAGGAATGGAAAAACCGTCTGCAGACTTGTGTGGCTTCCCAAGGAAGCTATTTTGAAGGCGACAATACCGAATTGTAAATCTATTCGAATTAAAAAAAAAAAAATCTGTCTCATTACTTAATTTACACCTCGTATATGCCACAAATATTATAAAAAAGTGACGGAATTTTTTTAGGTTAAATAATATGGAGACCTAGACTTTTTGAGGTACACCATTAAGATTTTCCCAAATAACCACTTTTTTAGAGATATACAACGGATTGTAATATATTTGATGCTGATGATGATTTTTTGATAGCCGATGGTAATCTTAGAGTGGAATTGGAATCTTAGACACAGAAACAAAAAAACGGAAACTTTTTGAATACCGAAATACTACACTGTTTATTACATGTCTGATTAATTTTAAATTATTCATATGTTCCATCATCATTGTCATCAAACGCATGTTTGACAATGCAACATTTAAGTGTTCTTGTATTCTAAATGTGACATATGTTGTTGAGATCTAGTTAATACTAATGTGTTTGTTTGCCCAACATACTTACAATCAAAATATTTGCAATTTTTTCATTGACATTTCAGTTTCTGATTGCCTCCTTTGCTGTTTTTTCAACTGATTTTCAATCGGTGACTGATAGTTCTCGTACTGAATGTCAACGAAATCTTCCTCTACCGTTGGCGTCTTCTGTTTTGGTTGAGGTTGCGGCAATATTTATGTTCTTGGGATAAGACCACATTATAATATCGCTTTAAATTTTCTTTGTTTACCGAAACAGTTGAGAGATTTATTGACCCCGATATTGAAAAATTAACGTCAAATGAAGAAGCGGAAAAAAAAACAATTGTAATTGTTTTGCACTCGTAAAGTTAAATGCTGAAAAGATGCGGAAAAGTGTTTTTAAATTAATATCTACTTGGATATAATAACAGTAAGCCAAGGTCGCATTAAAACTTGTTCGAAAAATGATCGTTTCTAAATATTATAAAAAAGACACAAAAATTGGATGCAAAAAAATGCTTGATTTATTTGATTTCCCACACTTCTACGTAATTACCAATATGTTTCAGTACAGAATCAGCTGTAAACTTGAAAAGTTGAGACTATCTCCGCATTTCCTCCCCCAAAACTTGTATTTGAAATATCAAAAATATAGTTTCAAGATACAGAATCAGCGAGGGGGGGGGGGGTGTAAACTACATCGAATCTATATACAGGTGTGTAAATTAAGTAATGAGACTTATATCATATTTTGATGACGTTATAATTACGTCCAAAATGATATCATATTTTGAGTCTTCTTTACGATGAGTCCTAATCTCCTGGCGATGCCAAATTAATTGGCGAAACGCACTTATCAAGGGCAGTGCCGAAAAACGTGGTTTCGTTTCGAGGTGTGGAAAACGCATCATTCTTTCAATTTCTTTACGTCACTCATCTTTTTTTTTCGTCCTCATTGATGAACTTTTCGAAGGTTAGGCTCCCACGTGTTGCACATATACTTTCCACATTTCTATTTTTCGTCCGCCTAGATAAGATCAGGTGAGCATAAAGCGTCTAGTGAACGGCCGTTAAGTGTAAAACAATCGATTTACGATCGACATCAATGACAGCATTCATTTTTTCGCAAAGAAATAAATACACTAGTAACAAAAAATTATAGGATATTAAAAAAATTCCAATTTTTTTTGGTAATTTTCAACAAGATTTGATTTGGTCGTACAGAAAAAAAAAAAAAAAGGAAATTGTAGCCTCAAGTGTCTAGTTTTCAGATCTGGACTTAAAAATTTTTGAGCAGGAGCGGTTCTCACGTAATCATCCGAAAACCAACAAAATAAAAATCCAAATTTTTGCTCGTCTTTAAAATGGTCTGTGGACTTCAAAAAACTTTTTTTCATCATGCGACCATAAAGCTCTTTTAGACAATTTAATCAGCTTTAATTTGACCTCTTAATGAGCTCCGTACGATAATTTGCTGCGGATTTATCGTCGATCAAAGCAAAAAAGTCCTTTTCAACTTTGACTTTGATTTTTGGTTTTTTAAAAATGGCGAAAAATTGCAATTGTTCGTCATTTCAAAAATCATCTCAATCAAAATCAAAAAATTTGAGGGTATTCTTTAACTAATTCTAAGACATTTTTGTTCTTAGATAATTTTTTGCTAAGCTCAATAGATTCCAAAAAATTCCAATTTCGACGGCTCGTAACTCGCTTGGAATTGATTTTTTGGACCTTGGTGCCATGAAAACTTTTGTTCAGGGGGATTCAGAGTACAACATATTTCAACCCCAGAAAAATTGGCCGGGAACCAAAATCCATATGATTGATACGGGGTCTTTTAAACCTTCGGGGCACTAAGAAAAAAAAATCGCAGCGCTTTGCAACTTTGAGGGTTTTTTGGGGACACTTTGAGGTTAAAAAATTACCGACGATATCCTTCGTTCATCCACAATATCCAAAGTTATACCAAATTTTCCAAATATCCTTAAATTTGCAAATTTTTAACTTTTTTTCAGCCAACATTATCGCTCCAATTTTTTTTTTTATCAATAGCCCCCGATTGTCTTATAGAGAATGTTTTGCAGTTTCCAAAACCCCACCTCCATTTTCTGTACGATCATTAGTTCCCGAGTAATTGATTGTCAAAGTTGAAAAGGACTTTTTTGCTTTGATCGACGATAACTCCGCGGCAAATCATCGTACGGAGCTCGTTAAGAGGTCAAATTAAAGCTGATTAAATTTTCCAAGAGCTTTATGGTCACATGATAAAAATATTTTTTTGAAGCCCACAGCCCATTTTAAAGACGAGCAAAAATTTGGAAATTTTTTTTGTTGGTTTTCGGATGATTACGTGAGAACCGCTACCGCTAAAAAAATTTAAGTCCAGATCTGAAAACTAGACACCTGAGGCTACAATTTCCTTCTTTTATTTTCTGTACGACTATTTTTCTCCGAGTTATCCCTTGTTGAAAATCACCCAAAAATTTGGATTTTTTTTAATATCCTTTTAATTTTTGTTACTAGTGTATAAGCGTACCCGTCCGGAGGCAAATTTACAACGCCTCAATAGAGTCGTTATCGGTTCGTGACACCTCTCGCTAATTATAGCCGACATGGCTTTACCTCATTTGTCCGTATTAATTACAAGTTGCATAATTACTATCGTTACAGTTCTAATTACCGCATCCAATTTGTCATGGGTTATTTATTGCCAATTTAGTAAATGACAACACAGGACGAAGACGTCAGTTCGTCGTCAAATACTCAATTAGTCATACAATGTGTTACAATGTGTCGGCTAGCCTAAATTATAGTAATTTAGGCTAGTTGTGAAACAAATATATGCATATGTGTACACACAGAGAAGTTTCTTTGAAGTTTGTTGCATCGAATTAAAAAAAAAAACTTCTTGAAACTATTAGGTGAGATCCGGAAACGTATGTTGTCGCGCAGAGCCCACTATACAAATCTGTGATAATTAAAGTATAAACCGCATTTTTTAAGTGCATATTTCTTGTTCCTGTATACCCACGCCAATGTCCGTGTGTAGAATGTTATCTCGAACGAAGTCTTACGGGAACCCAGGACTCTGTAATACCCTTTCTCCATAAGACAGCGAGCTATTCCGATAGCGACTTGCCGGCGCGGCGGTGTAAACGGGTCGACCGCCGCATTGAAAACAATTTTTTGTCGCGAGTTAGTCACTTGTGAATTCGTGTACTGTATTTACATATTACCTGATTTTGTGTGAATTTCTGCAATAATGGCATAGTCGTTGCCGTTTGTGAATAGACTTAAAAATTACGAGGATTTTACAATAGACGAATCACATATTTTATGTATTTTGCAAAACCCGTTTGCTGTTTGCAAAACCCATTTATTAGTTACCATTGTTATCAATATCGGAAGCATTAACCACCTTATTACCGCAAAATTTGTTGTCTCGTCCAATGTCAGCCACAGAAATTTATTAGTTCTTATTCGGATGTCTTCTGTAAATATGTTTTACGCAATGTACGAGGTATGGCTATTAAATAACCGAACTCATGCTGCTACCAGCGCGCTGCGAACGTGTCGCGACAAGTTTGAACAGAACTGTGTCTGGTGATACTTTCCTCACCCTGAGCTCGCTGGACAAGCCAGTGTATCGTTCAGTTTGACTGTAGCAGTCGTTTGAATTAGTCTACGCACCAGTGACGCGTCGAAAAAAATGTTAAGTATTCAGATGGAGCAACGGGTTAATCTCAAGTTTCTTGTTAAACTGGGGAAAACTTTTACAGATGCTTATACGATGTTAAAAGAAGTGTACGGGAATGAATGTTTATCCCCCACACAATATTTTGAATGGTTTAAGAGGTTTAAAGAGGGACGTGAAACGACTGAAGACTTCTCTGCTCTCATCGTTGTGTGTTTTGATTATTGAAGATTTTGATTGATTGATATGTTATGAATATTGAAGAATTAATTAGTTGTATTTTTGTAAAAAATGCTCTGTGGGACCAAAAAGACCCACAACAACTTACCGTAATGTAACTGCAACACGTTCTGTAGGATCGATAGGATTCTGATTACAATTTGTCCATTTTTTCAATAACTTATGTTTTGTTCCCTCCAAAATATGATCGAATGTGGTAATACTCATTCTAAAATATGAATTAAACTTTTCAGGATGTTCTCGTAACTGACTATAATATAAGTGAAGTGAAATTCTCCACGACTGTGTCAACTTTTATTGATCTTATGAATGTGACAGGATTTAGTAGTCTTCTTTTTGTTCATTAAATACCAAATTTTTAACGATGAATTTTCAAATAATAATAAATCCATCATTGAATACGATGTAAAATCGACTACTGACTTCCTCAGTATGTGCAGCCAAACTCGTTCATCGTCGCGTTGCACTTTATCGCATTGCTCTCCGCTCTCATCTCTGCTTTGTTCACTGCTCCAGTATGCGCTTAGCCTTACGGAGAAGTGTATCTCAGAGTCCTGGGTTCCCGCGAAGCCTTCGTTCGGGAGAACATTCTACGCACAGACAGTGGCGTGGGTATAGAGGGGCAAGAAATATGCGCTTAAAAATACAGTTTATACTTTATAGAGCTGTATAGTGCCGCCTCTGCGTGACGCATACTTTCCCGGACCTTGCTTATGATATTCCAGATGCAAAAATTTGATATGAAAAATTGGGCTCGTATAGAAAATATTATTATACCAACTTTCTCAAGGGAAGCATAATCGTCATACAAATACTAAAATATACATTTGAATTCTTTAAGGTCGCAAAAAAACGGTCAGCCATACAAACAACTTGGGCTGCGTTCTAAAAATGGAGTTATTTAATAGAGAAATTAATTAAGTGATTCTTATTTATGTGTGCGACAAATGAGCCTGCGACGTTTCATAAGCTAAATTATTCGAAAGCCGCCAATAAAGGTATTGACGTCAATTCGAGTGGTCGCCATTTTTTTAAAGTCGAACTTGATGACTGACCTGTACTTTCGAATTAATTAAGAGTTTGAAAAATTTATTTACGGCGCACAGAAAAAAAAAACTGTTTTGGAAGGTTATTTTATTATTATCGCACGCAAAAAAGTGAAGATGGCAATGTGATAATTAGGATTCGGTATGTGCGCAGGGCCGGACTCGTAGTCATGTTATTGACGGAAGATAACAAATGAGAGATCAAAAAGACATGAGTAAAAATGTGTTAACACTACCCTGCAAGATTTTGCCCCTGGACAATGAATAGTTGTTTCCGAAGTAATTTTTCCCGCTGAAACAAATCAGAATTGCTCTATCAGGTTTTTTTAAAATTTTCTAACCTAAAAGTGTAAAAAATACTGTTTTTTTGACACATTTGAGGTTATGTAGTACTGCGATTTTTTTTTTTTCAAAAAAGCTATGTGTGGGATCTTAAAGTTTTTTTCCTCTTTCAAATGCCGTTGAGTTTGCTCAAATATCTTTTTTTTTTCGCCGAGATATCGCATTTTGAAATTTTCACGTTTGTGATTTTCACTATAGTACCTGAAAACTCATTAGGGACACGTGTTTATCAAAAGATTGGTTTTTTTTAATTAAGAAACGTAAAAAATATTTAAAAACCAATAACAAGTCAATATTTTCTTGTCAAAAGATCTACTCGTTCAGAATCTGTCAGATTTTCAAAATTTTTCGAAGAAAATTCAATATGGCCGACCTGAATTGGCTAAAGTTACAATAGCGTCCATGGAACTTTTTTTTGCTATGAAAGAATGGCGTCCTTATTTAGTTTCTTTTGTATACTAGAAATTTATAGTAACATAAAAATAAAAATGAAATGAATTACGATAAAATAAATGAGTATTCGATTGACCATTCATTTTCTATGTTTTCGAAGTAGCTGAAGTCAAATTCGATGTTATATTTCCATTTCTTCTAGTGAAAAATTCAATATGGTAACCATAAAAATTCGGAAAATAAGTAAGATTTGGAAATATGAAAATTTATCATCGGTCATCTTAAATCCGTCTATCTTAAAATCGTCGTAATTTTCAATTATCTGTTTCAGTCTATTAACAAATGGTAACGACTGTGCCATCTTTGCAGAAATCCATACAAAATCAAGTAACATGTAAATACAGTACACGAACTCACGAGTTAGTGAACTTGCGACAAAAAATTGTTTTCAATGCTGCGGTCGACCCGTACCTGTCGTTATCGGAATAGCTCGCTGTCTTACCCAGAGATTGTATTACGGCGTCCCGGGTTCGCGCACGGTCAGTGGCGTGGGTATACAACGTCCAGAAATACGCGCTAAAAAATACGGTTTATACTTTAATTATCATAGTCGTATAGTGCCGACTCTGCCTGGCAGCATGCTCTTCCGGACCCTAGTGATAATGAATCTAACATGTTTTTAAATACGTTAAGTAGAGATTATATATTTTTTCTCCATAGACTCATATGCGGTCTATTATTAACGTAAATAGTGTTAAAAAAATTCGAAGTGCGTTGAAGTGTTTACTTCGTTAACTAATTGGTTCCATTAAAATTAATGCGAGGTATCAATAAATCATGGCGTTGGTCTTTTACTTCTTTTTTTTTTTTAGTAAATAAAATATGATAATGGCCGATATTAGAGATTGACGTTATTTAATATTCGATTGAACGATGCGCGATTGAGGATATTCGAAAAAAAAAATAATCGAAAAAAGTGTTTATGGTTATGGCTTGCAGGAATCCCCTAATTTGGGAATATAAGCGATTATATTGAGTTATCTGTCAGTTCGCCGAATAACTAATCAAAAAAAGGTACAACATAATCAGCCTTATCAATTTTGTTTTAATTAATTGTTAACCGATTAAAAAAATAGCCAAAAAAATTCATCACTTAATTTAATATCGAATTCGTCTGATTTGTTTCAGTAGATATAAAGCGATACTATCTGCATGTTGATGTAGGGTTTCTCAAAAAGTACGCACCGTATGGAAATTTTTTTTATATTTAAATTTAGGTAAAAACTAATTTTAGAAAAACGTTAGGGATGTTTAGAAAAAGTAGTTCAGTTCCGGGCCATCTCCGTATCTGTTTTTGAGAATAAAAAGTAAGGTCTTTAATCGGACTTTGTTTTATACTATGTTATGATTATATCAATTATAAAATACTTAACTACTTTCAAAGTTAAAAAAAATATTCGATAATTTAATATTAAAAAAATTAAAAGCATCCAACTGTGGAATGTCAAACTTGGTACATATACATACATACATGTATACAGGGTGGCAAAAAAAGTCGCGCAAAACACCTGTAGCTTTTTTCCTCTTTACTGTACATTAAAAATTTGACATGGTTGCATTAATACATTGCATATGCATATGATATATTGCATATTTATGCAATTGCTTATTTAATTATGTTTTTAATGAAACAACAAAACAATAGTTAGCGAATGAGGCGTTGAAGTAACCTCCATTTTCCGCTAAGCAGTGACCGAAACATAATTTATTCAATAACATTTACTAGGAAGTCTTCAGGAATTTCCGGGATTTCATTTCAAATTTTCTGTTTCAAATCAATCTTATCTAGTAGACTGACATAAACTTTACATTTTAAATATCCCCACAGAAAAAATCTAAGGGATTTAGATCCGGGGAGCGCGCTGGCTATTCTATTGTACCTCTTCTGCCTATCTAGCGTCCTGAAAGTTGTGAATTTAAATACTCCCGGATATTTGCTGCAAAATGTGGTGGTACTCATCCCGTTGGAACTATAGTTGTCGGTTAATAACATTATTTCCTCCGGAAACCTGTCTGCAAGATATTATTTGATGATTTTTTTTATTATTATTATTATAATATATTTTATTGGTTCAGCAAAACCATCGGGAAGGTATAGAGTTTCCGTCAAATTATTTTACAATTAAAATATGCAGTGAAATAAAACACGGATTTTTGCCAGGACTACGTCAATTTAGATTTGACGGGCTGAATTGATCACACAATATTGCATTTTTTGAAATTATTTTTTACCCGATATATGAATTTAAAAATGAAAGGTAATTAAAGTATTATTGGTAGTATATTAAATTTTATTTATTAAAGTATAGTAGGTTTATAAAAAAAAACTTATTTGTAATTTTCACAGGAGAGGCACTGCCTCCTCTGCCTCCCCTGACGAGCCGCGACTGGTCAGAGTTATTCAGGGTCCTTTGAAAACATAATCGACATACAAATATCACCTTCAACTTGGGCTTATTAGACGTAGAATTTCACAAGCTATAATTTTATTTGAAGCACAAAAAAATCAATAAGTAGGACAAAAATGATCAAAGTTAAAGTAACTTTCAAAAAGTTGCTTTAACTGATCAAACTTTCATATGAATACTTTCGGTGCTGACTGTATGTATCCATTAAAGTGTGGCTGTCTCGCGTCCGTGGCTGCTCATTAGAAACCGCGAGGAGGATTTGCGAAATGCCTTTGGAAATATTCAATTCTCGAGGTCTGAACGGCGAACGAATGTAAATTTCGACGATTGCAAATCAGTCGCGAGGGCTGGCAAACAAAAACAAACCTTAAGCGATTAAACTTGAATTACAAATAATTTAATTATAGAGTTTATTAATAGAACAACGTCGCTTATCGGCCACATCGTTCAACGGTGTACACAGGGACGGCTCTGAATAATTACTCTGTCGACTAAAACGTTTTTTCTCGTAAATCTTGGAAAAAAAGTTGTCTAAAAATATACAGGGTGTATTCAGTTTTGTGTAGCACGACTTTACCACGTGATAGAACTTTTAGAATTAACACAAAAATCTTACGTAAACATAGGTCGTCAAACTAAGCCTTTGACGACCTACATATGTCTATTCAAACTAATTTTTAAGAACAATTTTTTTTAAATATTGTAAACATTTTTCCACGTATTACATTAAAAGTTGATATACGGGGTTTTTTTGGCGTGAGAAAATCTACTATGGACATCGTTTGACAGACATCTGGCAGATTTCTTAATAATAAAAATGTCAGAACTTGACAATTCTAAGAGTAATAACACAGGCCGACAAAATTAGCCGGCCCTCTAACCTAGAAACCAGAATATATTTTTCCAAAGGTTTTTGATGCGCTGAATCCGAATCCGAGGTTCCCAAATCTTTCAATTGGCCTTGTTTTTCGAGATATCCTAACCTAAAACTGCAAAAATAATGATTGTGGCCTATATTTGAGATTATGTAGCATCGCTTTTTTTTTTCTTAAAAAACTATGAACAGCATCTTAAAGTACGAGTCTTGCTCATTTCAATGCCGTTGAGTTTGGTCAAATATCTTTTTTTTTATTTGAAAATATTTGAAAACCCATTAAGGACCACGTGTACTTCAAACAGTTGATTGGTCTTTTGATTAGGAAACACTGAAAGTGTTCTGAAATTTAGTAAAAGGTCAATGTTTTCTTGTAAAAAGACTTGCTCGTTCAGAATTCCAGGGTCAGATTTTCAAAATTTTTCGAGGAAAATGTTGGACCATTTGACGAATTTTGATCAGATTTTCAAACATTTTCAGTGTTTTCTAATCAAAAAATCAATCCACTCTTTGATGTACACGCGATCCGTAATAGGTTTTCAATTATAGAGAAATTCACAAACTTAAAATTTCAAAAATGCGATATCGCAGCGAAAAAAAAAAGATATTTGAGTAAACTCGACGTCATTTAAAAGGGCAAGGCATGTACTTTAAGATGTTGTTCATAGTTTTTTGTTCATATACTATGCATAGTTCAAATACAGGCTAAAATGGCATTTTTCGCAAATTTAGGTTAGGATATCTCGAAAACCAGAGCCAATTGAGAGAATTTGACCTCGGATTCGGATTCACCGCATCAAAAACCTTTGGAAAAATATATTCTGGTTTCTGGGTTAAAATCTTGTCGGTCTGTGTAATTCAAGACATTTTGAGGATTTTTTTATCCTACGATACGTTAGATTTTTTTACGCATTGAGATTATGACTCATTAGTTTTATAACTCAGCTACCGCTACACGTTATCTTCCATCTCCGTCACAGCCGTCAATCATCTAACCCCCTCCCTCTCACTGAACGTCTTCCGTTCAAAGCCACTCCAAGGTAAAACCAGAAGTGCTTAAGGGGTTACCTGCAGTCATAAAATTTGAAAAATCACTAGAATAGGGACCTATTTTTCACGACCGCCAAAGCGAACGCTGCACCCGAGCGCGCGGCGCTCGCTGCCAGCCCACCAGGTGATAATATGTCTCTTATTATTCGTGCTAGTCTGCTGGCCTGTTTAAAAGGTCAAAAAATGTATTATGTATCATCGTGGCGCCATCCGAAATCATTTTAAAAATATGTAAAGAAGAAGAAGAACTTTAAAGAATTTTTAAAGAACTTTAAACGCGTTTTTCTCAAAACGACATTTTCCAAACTGGTGGACAGGATTACAGACAAACTTCTCAACGGATTTTAATGAAATTTTTTGGAATCGTTGGCGATAACATTGGCTCGTGATTGAACGTAGGATTTTCATTTCTGATCAAAATTAATATTGTTTTAAGTTTAAAATGGTCGAATTTTTGTCGAATTTCGCCAACTTGGTTGGCGAAACGCGCGTCGAGAAAAGTGTAGTAGTTTGGTGTTTCGTGGAAGACGTCCAGTTTTTTTGTACTAATTGTTGTTTTAATCTACTGCACACTTTCAGAGAACAATAATGTCAAAAAAGAGGTCCAGAGTAAGCTCGTGACTGCAGGTAACCCCTTATGTACTGAAAAAAAATCGAATGAGCTTTCGCGCCTTTTACGAGGCGGTCGCGTACGCCTGGAGCCGGCCCTGGAGACCACCAGTGGCGCGCTACCTGCAGCTCCTGGAATTTTAATCTTTTTTACGCACAAAGGCGCGTCTGTTTGTTTTATTTAATCGCCGATTATTATTGCAGATGAGGCCATAAAAACTAATAGGTTTGTCTTCGAATTAGGCTTTTATTGGTGGCGACACAGCGCGCATTTGTCGAGCGACGTGTCCTCTTAATTGCGGCATCTTTTTTTAAACGGGTATGCAGAATTCGCGGAGTGTACGGCGAGAATTTTTATTGTTCCTAAATTGAATGAGAGAAGGGCGTTGATCTACCGGTTTTAAAACTATTTATAGCCAAGTATCTTTAGTCGCATATGTTCTCAAAAAAACCAAGTATAACTCCGAAAATATTAAGGAGTTAACATCACAATAGAATTTTCAAAAAATCGATTTTTTTTGCTTAAAACATAGTTTGAATCTTCTAAAATATGAGGCGAAAAGTTGTACACATGAAAACAATTTGTAACAGGTGCCATCCAGGGGCACACGGAATTACTCGCGACCCCGCGGATCCCTTTTTGTTACTTTCCAGATTAACCGAGCGGTCTTGTTAAATCTGCACACCTATGATATGTGGGTTCGTTGATTAATTCGTCTAAAAAGAAAACATTAGCTTACCTGATAACGCCTTAATTGGTCAACTGTAGGTGTTAGGTCCCCTTTGGTAGTTACAACTTAGGGGGTCATCAAGGCAGCCTCAACGCAATCCATCGTATTCAGAAATTCCAATTAGCTACTCGATAATGTCGCATATCGATAAATCAAATTCGACTTCAAATGTGGAGACGCGGGTAGCCAATACTATGGCGTGCGAAAATTGTGATTATTAGTAAATAAATATATAGCGAAATGTAAAGGAGAGAGAAAGCTGTCAAGAGTAGTATTTCAGCATTGTTTTCACGCATGAAAAGTTACATTTCCCACTGTACAAGTAATATATTTGTACCTGACTCGATACCTCAAACGTTCCATCTCCGTTTAACCGACCACAATTTCCTTCCAATGAGAAATTCGAATAGTACTCGTATATCACCCCAATTCGCTTCTTCCCTTCCTATCGTTCTCAGCTGCTATGTCGACCGGGCTGACCGTCCATTGAACACTTCCCTCCTAACTTCCCGCAATGGAAACAGAATTTCACGATTGGATTCCTACAGCCCACAGCAAGATGTCCTTTTTCCTGGCACCGTTTACATCTACCCTCCATATAGCGAAATTTATTCTCGAATGATCTTGCTGCAGAAGCAATGTGACGAACTCTGTTGGCTGGTCTCATTTTGCTCTCCTCCCCTCTCGTCGTTGTTTCCTGTTTCCATCGCCATCTCTGTTGTGGAATTTTCCACCGCCGTTTCGCTGCCCTCTTGGAGACTCTCTCGTCGGTGAGTTCTCGTCTAGGCCTCTTGTCTTCTAGGTTAATAGTGCATATTTTGATCCGCTAACCTTAAGACCCCAGAGCAAATAACAGGGATAGGCTGGTCAGAGAAAACAGAGCGGAGAGCATGAGAGAGTATTGTGTGAGTGTATGTTTATTTCCGATAATAAATAATTAATACTTGAAGGCGCTTTGATCAACACATACAATATAATATTCCTGAACAATTACAATAATAATAGCAAGCTTCAAGGATTAATCAGAGCCAACACGACAACGTAAGAACTCATCGAGCGGAAAAAAAGAACTGAAGTTTTTCGGGTTTATCCCGTTTTTATGAACATGGTATATTTTCTTTGCAAACATTTTTTTTTCATCAATATTTCACTGACAATACGAGACGCTAGTGATCTCGTTTTGACGAATTTTGAATACGCACAAAAGGTACGCTAATAAAATTTGAACCTACACAATATTTCAGGTAAGAAAGTTCCTACTAAAATTTTAAATAATGAGCACATGTTATAGGTAAAACTATTTCTCTTTTTTAGAAAAAATCAACCCCATTATACTGACACCAATTGCGTATTTATTTAACCATCGCATTATTTAAATTAATACACAATTGGTGTCAGTATAATGGGGTTGATTTTTTCTAAAAAAGAGAAGATAGTTTTACCTATAACATGTGCTCATTATTTAAAATTTTAGGAGGGACTTTCTTACCTGAATATTGTGTAGGTTCAAATTTTATTAGCGTACCTTTTGTGCGTATTCAAAATTCGTCAATAGCATGGGTCATTTTTTACTCATAATTTTGCGTAGAATACCGTGGTTTTTTTTAATTCCATGATTCGTCATATTTTTCGTTGTGGGGCCTCATTGTGCCTCACAAAAAACCATTTTTTACTTTTAAAAAATTTTCCCTTATTCTACGTTAAGTAAAAAAATATCTTCTGTAATTTCTGTAAATAATTTAAATTAACTTTTTGTTTAAAAAATTAATTAACGTTTTAAAAGGCAAAAGAAAATTTTTTATAAAAGCTCGATGGGGGGGGGGGGGGGGGGGGGGGAAAAAAAAAGGGGAAAAAAGGAAAAAAAGGGGGGAAAAAGGGGGGGGAGAATGGGGGGGGAAAAAGGGAGGGGGGAGGAAAATTTGGGGGGGGGGGAGGGGGGAAAAATTAAAAGGGAAGAAATGGGGGGAGAATTTTTTTTTATAAATTTTTTAGAGGAGAGGGGGAAAAATTTTTAAAAGTAAAATTTCTCTTCGGGCCCCATAAAAAACTAATTTCTAAATCGGACACCAGATTCGTAATCAGCAACTCTAAAAACCAAAAAATATAGTTTTCATGTATTTTCTTTTTTTTTACTCCCAAGTTATACCAAAAAAATCCCCCCCCCCGGCGGTTAACCGGTTGCCCACCCAATCCGGGGACAAAAGCCAAACGGAAAGAGATGTGGGGATGTTTTTTTAAAGAAAAGTTTTTGTTTAAAAGTCATGCTGTTCCAAATTTCTATTTTAAAGTTTTAACCCTCTGAAAAGGGGTGAAAGGCACCCTTAATGAATTCAAAAGTTTTTAAGTATTTTATCTACGGGAATAATGCGATGTTTTTACTGTTTTCATTTTTTTTTTTCGCCCTCATTTGCTTAGAACAGTCGCGAATTTAAGATTGTCTAAAAAGCTCTAATTTTGTGACCGTTCGTAATGAGCGTAATGTGATTTGAGCTCTAAAATTGTAGGTACACTCAACATCCAATTTCGAACTTACGTTCCGAGACTTCCACATTTCCGAACTCTCGTCACCTCGGGATTACCGAACTGCAGCTGGCCAATGCGCAAAGGGTTTTCTGGCTCATTCTAGTCTTTCTTTGTCAGGTTTTTATGCAAATGTAATACATACATACATGTGTACATGTTAATAAAAGAACGTTTTTCAAAAAAAAAAAAAAATGTCAGGTGCAAAGGAAGAGTGATGCAGGTAATTATTTTGTAATTCAAAGTAAAGGTTTGTTTATTGAACATTTTGTTGACGTAACCTATAATTTTCAGACTGAAATGAAAAATTATGAGAAAAATGTTTTTTAAGAAAACCGTCATACAAAACAAACATTATTGTACTGTTTATTTGCAGAGAAAGAGCCTGAAGAGGCCAACCTTGAGCAAAAGCTGGATTTGATAAATCACGCAAAAAGAAGTATAAGCAATTTGTAAATTGTCAGTGGCAAAATTCTTGGAAAAAGAAATTTACTTTGAAAAAACTGAAGGAAAATGGGGGGGGGGGGAGGACAAAAAAAAGGAGCCCGGGACCTATTAAACCGCCATTTAAAGTTGTTTTCCTGGTTTGTACAAAGAAGAACTCTTGTCTCAGGTGTCCTCTTCAATCAAATGTTTGATAACAATCGCATTATTGTGTTTTTTTTTCATTTTTCCGGTCGTCAACCAATCAGCGACAAGTGGGTTGTGGGGGGACAAATGTGGGAAAATAGTGTGAGAAAAAGTTCGGAAATTCGTGAGTTCGGAAATTTGGAGAGTGGGTTCAACTTTTCGTATCACATACTGCTTATATACAAAGTTTCAGGAAATTTTTTGGTTGGCGTGGAATGTCCCATATACATTATGTACTCAAACAACACATACGTCGGTTGAGCTGTGGTCGATTGCTTATCTGTTGCTTCGGCATTCGCTTAGCTCCCACACTATGCGATGAATTTGCGAATGCTCGGCTTCGGATGTCTTCGTAGTAAAGCTCGCTCTCTTGTTCTTTTTTACATCCAGTTTCGTTCATCAGTTCTTTCTCATACATCTGCAAAAATTATATGGTTAAATCGTTTGTCCACTCCATTTTACAACAAATCCGTTCAGCCGGTAGCCTCAACCAGCTCTGAACAAAACCGGTTCAGCGAAGTAGCCTCAACCAGCTCTCAACCAGCTCATATACCAGCTCAGATACTGCGTGTATCCGGCGAAACTTCGGCATACGGGTATACCTTCGCGTAGTGTCTGGGAGTCTACTTCGCTGGCCCTACATCATTCGTAAACCGCTTCGGCCGGCTGTCGGTAAAACTGCGCGAAGCAAAGAACCACGTCAAGGTCCTACGGCAAAGGTCCCAGACACTTCGCTTGGGTTTGTGAAGGCGTTTAGTCTAGCTCAGTGCCGTTCAGTGAAAGGATTCGTTGTAAAATGGAGTGGACAAACGATTTAACCATAGAATTTTTGCGAATGTATGAAAAAGAACTGAGCGTCGTAATTCCGTGTGCCCCTGGATGGCACCTGTTACAAATTGTTTTGTTTGATATTTTGCGCCTCTAATGCGACTCATACCTACGACGACATACCTAGGTACACGAAAGGTAGGACTACGTAACGTCTTACCTACTGATTTCTAACTTCTGTAATACACTACTAGATTCGTTAGGAACTATGTTTACTCAATTTGAAAAAAAAAATCAAGAGAAAGTACGTTAGTTTAGGCCTGAGGAGAATGAAGGGTGATGGTTGAAGAATGAAAGGATGAAGATTGGTATGAAGAGCATTGTATAAATTATGAATATTCTGGAGATGGATATCGGTGTGCAGTCATACAATTTTTACTTAGAAGCCGATGCTACGCGCCATTCTTCGATCGATGCGGCAAAATAGGCATGCTCCAGCATTAAATCATCGAGAAAAGGAGAGGAGGAGAATTATTTGAACGTGGCAGGGCAGCTTTATTGTCCCGGGATCGCAGATTAACGGTAAAAAAAATTTAAACAGTCGAACTTCTCATTTTTTCATGCGTTTTTCATCATCATCAATGCGTTTTTCTCGAAAGACGATTTTTCGAAACGGCACGCAGCGTAACCAACAATTTTCAATATTCTTGTTGGAAATTTTAACTACATCTTTAAAACAACATTTTGAAGTGAAACACGTACGGATTTTTGGATGTTAATTTAAAAAATTGTTATAAACAAATAATTGCCCTTTTTTCGTCGAAAAATTGACTTTTTTCTTCAAAAACATGCCAATTACACAAAAATCAATATTTTTAAAATTCCGTACGTCTTTCACTAACTATACTCATGTAGATTAAGAGGAATTTTTGTTTTTTTGAAGCGCCTCGACGACAACGTGTCTGCGGAGAATAACTTTAGCGCCGCCATTTTACAATATTTATGGAAGAAAAAAAATTTTTTGTACTTCAATATATGACCAATAACACCCTTAAAGCGTTTTTTTCTTACTACCTTTCCTTCAATCCGAAAAAAAATTGTCAAAAACCGTTTTTTTTAGACTGTTACAATGGTGTTACTCATTCAACATTAGTTATTTTCAAAGTTCTTAAAAGGAAATATTCTATAATAGAGTATCTATTTGACCAACTGAGCCATTTTGCAAAATGTATTCCTAGCTAGAACGAACCGACGATAAAAAACAAATCAATCTTAAGTAAATAAAACTTCTAACGTTATTCAACGTCTAAGGCGTGACCGACCTAATTGCAAGCGTTATTCTTCTTCTTAAGTCAAGCTAGATCGCGTGGTTTAGTTTTGTACACCGTAATTTTCACATATCCTCATAAGAAGTCTGATGGAGTAAGATCAGGTGATCGTGCTGGCCGTTCTAGCGATCCTCGCTTCCCTATCTACCGATTTGGAAATGTTGAAGTCGAGGTACTTCTGGAAATTTATTAGCTGGTCACATTAGCTGGAATTTGGGGGTTTGCTTGAGCAGGAAGTAGTTTCCCAATGTCGGCACGACATTATTTTTGAGTAGTGCTAAACAATTATTATCTTCATTCAAGTTTCCAACAATGAATATGAAAACGATGCCTATGAAGAATGTTGATAAGTTTTTTACGTTTTCTTTCTAGTTGGTACCGTAAAAATTGGTCACTTCACTGAAATTGTTTTTGCTTGTCTTGTGGTTATCAAGAACGAAATAGCATTAGTTATTAAGTTTTTAGTTTGTTGTAAACGAATTTCGTCAATCAGATGAATTTATTTTTTTTTATTGTTAATTTTTGCAATAGAGTTTAAAACCATAACATTTTTGAATAGAGACTGAAGAACCTTTCTAATGACGTATCACAAGCTTCTACTTCCAGTTTAAAATTTGGCGTTGCAACTTCACTCGAATGGAGTTGAATTTTTGCGTTGCGTTGCGTGTCTCTAGATACTGTTAGCGTTTGAGACGTCAAAATGGGACACCATCTAAATATTAGGCATAGAAGCGTAGAATATTTCACAGAAATTTCCGAAATACGCGCAAGGTGACCGGTATACTTACTAGGGTGATTAAAAAAAAAATTTTTTTTTTATTCTTTTTTGCAAACAGGCTCAAAAGTTCCGTTTTGGTGTAAAAATACGCCAGTTAAAATTTGAGCTCTTAATATTAATATTAAGATAGTCCGCATCGCACTTTTCTATTTTCCATAAGAATAACATGGGAATTTTTTTTTGCACCTGATTTTTATTGCTAGCTAATAGTGTATTATATGGAATTTTTTTTAACATATTTCGAGTCGTCGAGAATTGAACGCTCTATAAAAAAGGTCTCTTATGATTTTTCGCTAAGTCTACTGGTTCAAAAGTTATTCGAGGCCACAGTTGAATTCACCGCAAATTTGACCGTTTTTAGTGTATTACAACAAAATTAATGGTTTTATCGAAAATATGTAGCCAAAATTTTATGTAAATTTTAAATTTGGTCTTTTAGAAAATGTTAGTTAACAATTGTTCGCTATGAAAAGAAAAAATCAAACACAAAAAAATGTTTTCAGTTGAAATTATTAAATTTTTATATTTTTGAAAGAAAATTGCGTTAAGTAAAATATTGCATTTGATTTTTCTCCAATTTTTTCCGTACTCTGAGTACATGTTTTAAAAATTATCATTGTTAACTTTAAAAAATAAAGCTAAATTTCAAAACTAAAGTTGAACAATTAAACGGTCAAATTTTCGGTGAATTCAACTTTGGCCTCGAATAACTTTTGAACCAGTAGACTTGGCGAAAAATCATAAGAGACCTTTTTTATAGAGCGTTCAATTCTGGACAAAAATATGTTAAAATGTTTTTATATATGTTAATATGTTTTTTCCATATAGTACACTATTAGCAAGCAATAAAAATCAGAAGGTGCCAAAAAAAAATGTTCCCATATTATTCTTATGGAAAATAGAAAAGTGCGATGCGGACTATCTTAATATTAATATTAGGGGCTCAAATTTTAACTGGCGTAATTTTACACCAAAACGAAACTTTTAAGCCTGTTTGCAAAAAAATAAAATAAAAAAATGTTTTTTTTTAATCACCTAATATATATGTATATTTTTTTAATTGTTCGCAGAACATCTGTCGGTAACACAATAATGGTTCCATTTGCGTCAATAGAAACCCCGTGAGAGAAAGCAATTATGGTTAAGTGGCCGATTCGATAACGAAATTCCCACGCGGATCATTAGGGGGTAACGATGAAACGTGACACCTAAAATGTGTGCGACAAAAAAAAACGCTGTTGTTGTGCAACTCTAACTGGAAATTTAATAAGATTAGTGGAAGTGATACATTTTTAGACGTGAGCGTAACTGTTCTAGAATTTTATCGTACAATTCTGGAAGGTACACACGATGTCCCACTTCGGTGGGCCTACATACAGTGTGTCCCGTTTTTTTTGAACCACCCCTATAACTTTGGAACGGGAAGTCGGATCAATTTGAAATTTTGGCAAATGATCAATTTTTGCTACGTGCATAATTAAATGAAGTGGCATTAAAATTACTCTATAGGCGTGCGCTCTAGGGCACTTTAAAGGGTCACTTTTTTTCAAGAACTAACATGAGCGATTGGAGTGGATGAAATCCAATGACATACTCTTATTCAGCACTCGAATAAACCCTTTGGTGCAAAAATTCAAGTACCTACCGTTACTAGTTTTCGAGAAACAGTGTGACTGTTTTTTTTTTGAAGCCTATCTTATGGTTCCTAATAGAAACCATAACGGTTATGGTTCCTATTATTAACCATAAGCGTTACGGTTCCTATTAGGAACCATAAGATAGGTTCCAAAAAAAATCAGACACACTGTATCTCGAAAACTAGTAACGGTAGGTATTTGAATTTTTGCACCAAAGGGTTTATTCTAGTGCTGAATAAGAATATGTCATTGGATTGCATCCTCTCCAATCGCTCATGTTAGTTCTTGAAAAAAGTGACCCTTTAAAGTGCCCTAGAGCGCACGCCTATGGAGTAATTTTAATGCAAGTTCATTTAATTATGCACGTATCAAAAATTGATCATTTGCCAAAATTTCAAATTGATCCGACTTCCCGTTCCAAAGTGATAGGGGTGGTTCAAAAAAAAACGGGACACACTGTATGTAGGCCCACCGTTTAAAGTGCCCTAGAGCGCACGCCTATGGAGTAATTTTAATGCAAGTTCATCTAATTATGCACGTAACAAAAGTTGATAATTTGCCAACATTTCAAATTGATCCGACTTCCCGTTCCAAAGTTATAGGAGTGGTTCCAAAAAAACGGGACACACTGTATATAGATATCTGAGAAAATATAGATATTAAAATTCTGAAAATTTGGCGACAAAGTCAAGCCGATTCGTTCTACTTAAATATTTTGAGAGATCTGGGACTTTCTCTTATACAGGAAATAGATGTCAACTTGATTATTTTAAATGGAACATCCTGCATATTATTGCATTTTTTAATTATATGGATAATTATAAAGGCTTTGGATGTATAAAATCCTATACTCATATCCAATAATTGTTTATATCTACAGTTTTCGATCACAAATGACAGTTGGGAATCTTAAAATAAATGATATTTATACACAGTGGTTCTGTTTTTTTCAAAACAATTCTAGTTCAAAAAAATTTTTTCTTGGGATTTTGATTTATTTTATTTTTCACCTTACAGGGAACTCCCTATTTTTCTACGGATTTGTATTTAGCTCTCAAAATAAGGGTAACTTTCTAAGGGTCAGATTTTCCATTATGTACGTAGATAAAACCTATAGCAGGATAATAAAACCTTAATTTCAATGCAAATAAATTTTGTGAAACCTCCACGAGTTTTTGAATTTGTCGCTTTAAAAATACGCCTTAAATTGAAAAATAGCATGAGACATTTTTTACTCAAAATTTTGCGTAGAATTCGATGGTATTTTTTAAATTCCGTGATTCGTAATTTTTGTCATTGTGGGGCCTCATGGGGCCCCATAAGAAACGAATTTTTGCTTTTAAAAATGTTGCCTTATTCTACGTTAAATTTTAAGTAAAAAATGTCTTGCATTTTTTCAATTTAATGCGTACTTTTAGAGTAAAAAAATCGAAAACTTTTTTTAGAATTAAAAGTTTTTGAATTTGTTGCTTTAAAAATACGCCTTAAATTGAAAAATAGCATGAGACATTTTTTTTTAAATTTTGCGTAGAATGCGAAAGCATTTTTTTAAATTCCGGGATTTTTTTTTGGGGGGGGGCCCCCGGGGGGGCTCCAAGCAAAAAGGGATATTTTTATTAAGTCAACAAATTCAAAAATTTTTAATTCTAAAAAAAGTTCCATTTTTTTTACTCTAAAATTTTTACTCTCGAATTTTTTTTAATGTTCAAATATGCAATAAAATAATCTGAAAAGTTCGTTAGACTTGCTTATTTTTTTCTGACCTAAAAAAATTCCCACAAAAAACGCTTTTTTTAGGCCTCCTAAAACAGGATACTCCCTTAAATACAAAGTTTCAGAGAAATCTATTTTTTTTGTGGCGAAGTTGGCGTGGAATGTCCCATGTATTATATTATGACGCGTACGCCTATGCCCTGCGGACATTTCGGCCAACTCTATAAATAAGCCAACCATCTCGAGAATATTCAGATTTAGAGAGACCATGACATCGTTCACAACGTGTAACGGAAAATTCCGACGAAAAACAAGGGGCAGATTCGCAGTGGTAGCCCAAGCGACGTTGGTAAAAAAAAAATCATAACGTGTTCGACGCCCACGACAGCTCCGATCTAAGAGAACGCCGGCTGCCGTCCAAGTCTTAAATAATTCATAAAGAGATCGAAACCATAGATTACCATCTGGCGGAATAATCTCAGATTGCCGCGCAGGAAAAAAATAGACGACTGGCATAAATTATTAATGGCTTTTGCGACAGGAAACGCCGCTAGACTTTGTGTCTGCCTTGCCGCGCCGATTATAGGGAAAAAATTTAGACTTCTGTAATACCAGTTTTCAGTGACGGCGTGTAGAATTGAATGAAATTCTCATAACTTCGTGACGAAGCTAGGAAACACATAGAACTTATGGATAAATATAAGACTTATAGCCCAATCAACAACTAATGAAAAAAAATGAATGAGTCATATCACTAAAACTGGCATACGACGTCGTAATATATATATATGCAACTTGAGTAGCATGTGATGGGTGTTATCTCAATGTAGTCACTTTTATGTGTTATTGAAACATATAGGGCTAGTTTTGACGGTGTCCCTATGTATTTTTTTTGCATAGAACAGAATGCGCAGGGTCCGTAGAGCTTTTTTTTAAATTAACAATGTGTGAAAAAAAAAACGTCTTTTTTTCACATTTTCGCTTATATCTCCATTTATTGGCATAATCTATATAGCATATGCATATAAGAAGTTGTAGCCTATTGAATTTACAAAATTTTAAGCCCAACCCGAAGTCTCCAAGTGTTATTGTTAACTTGCAAATGACTGCTGAAGTTGAAAAAGTGTTTTTTTTTCACTATTTTTTTACTTCGAAAATAGGGCGACTATGATCATGAAATTTCTTGGAGGGACTGCTATTTGTAGTATGACGTTACAAAAAAATTTACAGAAATTCTCGGAATTGTGACTGTAATATCTTGAAAGTACGCTTCAAGACGCGTATTTAAAAAAAAATGGGTGTCAAGATATTATAGTCACAATTCCGAGAATTTCGAAGAGGCAACGCTAAAACAATATATACGTCGCGTCAAAAAAGGTAGTCGCGTAGAAAACGTTATAAAACTGGCCCAAATTATAATTTTTTAAAATCTCAAAAAGTCTCGCAAACTTCAAGAGATTTATTATTTTTCTAGCCCAACCCGGTCAATTTCGTACAATAAACCAAGAAATGGCGTCATTGTAAATTAAGGCTTGCAAACAAATTCAATCGTTAATTACTTGAAAAGTTATTAACGGATCGAGCTGATTTTTTTTGTAACTTTATACTACAAATAGCAGTCCCCCCAGCAGTCCAAATGATGATCATAGTCGCCCTACTTTCGAAGTACAAAAATAGTGAAAAAAAAGCACTTTTTCAACTTCAGCAGTTATTTGCAAGTTAACGATAGTACTTGGAGACTTCGGGTTGGGCTTAAAATTTTGAAAATTCAATAGGCTACAACTTCTTATATGCATATGCTATATAGATTATGCCAATAAATGGAGATATAAGCGAAAATGTGACAAAAATACGTTTTTTTTCACAAATTGTTAATTCAAAAAAATTAGCGGTCGGTTTCCGCTGTACGGACCCCGCGCATTGTGTTCTACGCAAAAAAAATACATAGGAACCCGTCAAAACTAGCTATATGGTTCATGAACACTTTTTGATGATTTTACCTCCCTGCCTACTGGACTAATTTGATTTTATTGTAACAAACAGTCAGCTGGTGGTATTGTAGAACCTCCGCTGTATGCAATACGTTGGATGTGTGGTATAATTTCATAAAAAAATATGGCAACTGAGACATAATAACAATGGCAACTTATGATGCATCCAAAAAAATTACGTGTCAAAGGCATTATCGTCAGTGTCACCACTGATGCCATGATGACACATAACTAGGGTCCGGAAAACTCTGCCATAACGCAGAGCCGGCACTATACAACTCTATGATAATTAAAGTATAAACCGTATTTTTTAAGCGCGTATTTCTTGCGCCTGTATACGTACGCCACTGACCGTGTCTATAATGCGCACTAGAGTACTGTCCACCCATTCGTGTAGTGGGAACACGGGATATGTGTATATACTTTCTCCGTATAACAACGAGAAATTCCGATGTCGACAGGTGTCGATTTAGTATTCACCTGCCATCGTTAGGAACGGGTCGACCGCCGCATTCACAATATTTTTTTTTCGTGAGTGACTAACCAGTGAGTTCGTGTAGTGTATTTACATATTAACTGAACGGTAGTTACAAAAGAGGAATTTTGGTTTGATTTGTGCATAATGTTTTGCGCATGTAGCCTTTCCTGGGACGTAGTCAACAATATTTATTTTAGACAGTTTTTTGCCAAATATGTATCCGATTTTCCATTGTCTACTAATAATACGCTGCGTAAAACATACATATTTACAGAACACTTATCAAGGTGTCATGGGAAATATAAAAGAAGACATACGCAATAAATTTATGTAGTTGACAGTGGACGAAACAACAAATGTTTGCGGCAAAAAGGTCGTTAATGTTTCGAATTTTAGGTGTTTCAGATATTTCGCCTCCGATATCGATAGCTAGTAAACGGGTTTTGCAAACAACGGCTGAAAGTATAGAAATAGTAGTAACACGTGCATTGTCCTCTGTAGATGTAAAAAAAGAATAATGTACTGATGTTAGTGTAAACAACTGTTAGTGATGTGAACAAATAACTGTGCGAAGTTCGAGAAAATAATGTGCACGGTGTGTCGTCCTCTGTCCATGTGAACTATTTTGAATTTGCACCTTTAACTTCAGTAGATGTGGAACGATTGACTACGTCTTGGCAACGTACGCTCAAGCAATGAAGACAGTCGATGTTTCTGAATGACACAAGCGATAGGTCTGTATACACATTATTGACACATTTTTACTGCTTTTTGATCTCTCACATGTCATCCTCCGTCAATAACATGACGAATTACGAGTACGGCCCTGCGTTATAGGACATTCTCCGTACCCTATTCATAACTTTGACACATTATTTGAAATGTTTGCCTAGGAGCATCATACACCGTCTTATTCCATAAAAGGTAGTATGCAGGATGTCCCATTAATAAAAGAACACGCAAAACTGCAAATTTTATGGGCAAAAATATTGCGACAACCAAACGCAACACTGCAAATTTTTGTTTAAAATGTCCATGTCAAAATTATGAACAAATTAAAACTCCTCGCCCAAAAAAAAAACTAAAAATTTTGTGCAAAAATGTTATTTAAAAAAATCGAAAACAAAATTTTAACTTTGACACCCTGTACCTCGGCCGCTATTAACTTTTGAACTAAGTTGAGTTCGTTTAATTTTCACACAAAAAAACTGCAATTTTACCTGTGTTCCTTTATTGATGGGAAACCCTGTATATCCCTGCTATTCTAGAAATAGCATACAGGGTGAGCCACATCTGGTCATTGCCTGAAAGACCGGAAACGATTTTTTAGAAGTGGACAGGAAATGTCCGTGGCACGATAATACCATTAATATTTTTGAAATTCTACCCGGCCAAAATCCAATGAATAATGTAAAATTCAAAACGGTACAGTCGTACGTCGAGAAATCTCCAAGGTCAATAATTGCTTAATGGTGTTACTTAAACGAAATCGCCTAGTCCTGTACAAAAAACTCATTTTCAATTATACAAGATATTGTTCATGTTCGTGTATTGTTGCATCAGCGTTGGATACAGAGCTTTGATACATGCTACACTAACTTTCGAATCTTGTCCCCTTCAGTGTCACCGTGTCTAACAAGCCTGGATCAGTGTCAATGTTGTTTAGAAGGTCAGCGCAAATGTTCATTCTTGATTCCTTTTGCTCGGGAGTGAGGAGTTTTGGCACCATTTTTGCGCAAACTTGCGTATGTTCAATGATTCATCTAAAAATCTGGCGAACACATTCTTGTTATATCAGCAAGCTCCTCGGATGCTTAGACGACGATCTTCGCGGATTCATTTACCAATTTTTTCAAACGTTTTGTTCGTTTTTGACGTTGAGAGCCGTCCGGGGCGCGGATCGTGTTCGATCGTTTCACGTCCCTCTTTAAACCATTTAAACACTTGTGTGCGGGATAAAAAGTCAGTCCCGTACACTTATTTTAATATTGCATAAGCTTCTGTAAAAGTTTTCCCCAGTTTAACAAGAAACTTGAGATTAACCCGTTGCTCCATCTGAACACTGAACATTTTTTCGACGCGTCACTGTTGCGTAGACTAATTCAAACGACTGCTACAGAGCAACCCACTGGCTTGTCCAGCGAGTTCAGGGTGGGGAAAGTACAACCAGACACAGTTCTGTTCAAATTTTCGCGACACGCTCGCAGCGTGCTGGTAGCCGCATCAGTTCGGTAATTTAATAGCCAAACCTCGTATACATACATATTTCTGATATCTTACCAAACAAGAACTCAGGATTCAACTTCGTTATCTTTTTGACCATTGCCATTTTTGTTCTTAAGGAATCATACTCAATCAGAAAATCGAATAAAAAGTTATTTTTGTGCGACTTTTTTGGAAAAAATTATGAAAAAAAAACAGGTTTAAAAATAAGCATTCAAATTTTGTTAACCCAACATTTTAATTTTTGACCAATTAATTTTTCAAAATCCTGAATCCTAAATTAAAAGGAACTTTGCATTAATACTGAAATACATATCCATATTCGTACAATGTCCGAAATAAATTGCAAACAAGACCACATTGTAATTGCTTCTCCTTCTTCCCATCCCGTTTAAAAGTCACAGTCCTAAACTAAAGCTCACCAATAATTTACTCGTATTCGAAACCACTGGCAGCATAGTGAGCCAGAAAACTGTGTACACCTCTCCTAGAAATAAATAACCTGTACTTATTGAGGATGTCAAAAAAAGTGTGCGTATGAAATTCTAAAAATGTTGTGTCGAACCTTCTCCTGCAAAACTTCTACTACAACTCTTTGTAACTATGTAACCGACAGAGTGTTAAAACACAACTGAAGCAAATAACCGCCTAAACGTCCAAGCCTGAATCCTCTAGCTTTTTTATCCCCTACCTACAAACATATGTATTACTTTGTGGAGACGAGATGTCTGATACAAAATAAATAAAACTGGAAATCAACTTTTCTACCTGGCCACCTGCGCGATATTAATATTAATCTATTTTTTTCCGACGCGAGTTTTAAGAATGTCTTCAAAATAAATCACCCGTTTTAACGAGGAAACGGTCGGATATTTTTTATGGGCCCGTCCGATTCGGACCTCTTGCTGGCGTGATTTATGCGAATTTCGAGGATCGAACGGAACGTTCAAGGTTTCGATTTCATTCAATAATGCCAGATTTGTCGTAACGCCACATCTACTACGCACATCTCGACTAATCTCACGTTCTCGCGCGCGGGAAGGAGGTATGCGATTACAAATATGAATAGAACTCACCAGGCTTCTAACCTTTTGTTGCAATACAGGGCCGCACTTATAACGTTTAAGGGGTAACACCACTATAGAATTTTAAAAAAAATCGATTCTTTGTTTTTTTTTTTGGCTTAAAATATACTTAGAATCTTCTAAAATGTGAGGCAAAAAGTTTTATACATTTTAAATTTTTTTTTTTTTAAAATTTCGCGCTTTTCCCAAAGTGTGTCGAACGGCTCTAATACGACTCATACCTGGACGACTTACCTGCCCGAAAGGTACTACGTAACGTCATACGTACTGATTTCTAACTTCTGTAATACACCACTAGATAGAAACTATGTTTACTCAATTTGAAAAAAAAAATCAAGCGAAAGTACGTTAGTGTAGGCATGCAGATTGGTATGAGGAGCATTTTACAAATTGGTGAAGTTATTTCTTCCGGGTTTTGTCGCGGTCGTCTTAATTGACTTGACGTTTCGCTGACCATGCTGCCAGTTTCTTCAGAAGGTTTATAAAGACTGGTGTTGTCGTCTTTTGCTCCTCGTTATATACCTTGGCTCTGCTATGGTTGGCTGCACATCCGTCGAGCTCGGTTGACCATGACATTCCAGGTCACTGGTTCTTGGTATTGCTAATCTCCATTTATTACTCAGTCGATACCCATCCTCCTATTAAAATTATTATTGTTTTTCATGATTTCCAGGGATTCTCTAATTATTCTTGGGTAATATCTTGTAGTTTTGTCTAATACTCTGATGTTCTCATAATCGATTTTGTGGCTCTCGTTGGTATGAACATGTTCCGCTATTGCTGACTTGTCTGTGTTCCCCAATCTGGTGTGTCGTTGATGTTCTTTGATCCTACATTGTATACTTCTTCCCGTCTGTCCAATGTAGCTTTTCCCACAGATACATTTTAACTCGTAAACACCTTTAGTTAAAAGTCTAGGAACCGGATCCTTGTTTGAGGGAAGCACCTGCTGTATGTTTTACTGTGCGAAATCGTACACCAATATTCTTTTTTGGCAGTGTTTTCTTGAGTTTATCTGTCACTTCTGAGACATAGGGCAGGCAAGCATACGTTGTCGGTTGTTGCTCTACTTTTGTTCTCTGGATGCGGCATACTCTGTCGATGTCTTTTCGAAAAAGACATCGACAACAACAACGTATGCCGATGTCTCAGGAGTGACAGATAAACTCAAGAAAACACTGTCAAAAAAGAATATTGGTGTACGATTTCGCACAGTAAAGAAAATACAGCAGGTGCTTCCCTCAAACGAGGATCCGGTTCTTAGACTTTTAACTAAAGTCTAGGGACTTTACCTTTGGGAAAAGCTACATGGGACAGACGGGAAGAAGTATACAATGTAGGATCAAAGAACATCAACGACACACCAGACTGGGGAACACAGACAAGTCAGCAATAGCGGAACATGTTCATACCAACGAGAACCACAAAATAGATTATGAGAACATCAGAGTGTTAAATAAAAATACAAGACTTACCCAAGAATAATTAGAGAATCCCTGGAAATCATGAAAAGCAATAATAATTTTAATAGGGAGGACGGGTATCGACTGAGTAATACATAGAGATTAGCGAATATAACTTCCGGAATATATAGCGGAAAATAACTCTAGCGCCGCCATTTTGCAATATTTATGGATGAAAAAAAATTTTTGTTGTTCAAAATATGACCAATAACACCCTTAAAGCGTTTTTCTTATTACCTTTCCTTCAATCCGACAAAAAATCGTCAAAAACGCGTTTTTTTTTTTTAGTTACGAAGAATGTAATGCTCCGGCCTGTATCGGAGACCGCCTTATCCCTGAGAATGTCCAAGGTCGTCGGAAAGACGAACCCGTTCTGTCAAGTTCTGAAATTTTATTATTAAGAAAATTAAATTTGTAATCACAGAACAAAAAAGATTTTATGTTCGAAAGTTACTTTAGAAATGGTAAAAGGGTGGGTGGCCAGTGAGTTTATTCAACACTGGATGCCTTTCCAGATTTTCAAACAGAATTTCCACACATAGGTATTCACGAATATCGCCAAGTTTTGACTCGATCTGGGGCTTTGTTTAGAGAAGCAGGTAGTGTGAATAGAAATGAAAACAGTGGGACAATACAATTCGCTCTGCACAAATTGTTGAAGAAGGCAAATTGTTAATGAACACTATTCGGCGTTAAAACCAGCATTCTACGGAACCTACAATGCGATCCTAAAATGTGACCTGCATATGCACGTTTATCGTCTAAGCTCAGTCCAAGAATTGTTACCAAACGAGCAGCCGAATGCAATTTATAGAGTGGTGTATTATAATGAAAACGGCTTTGAAAATCCTTTCTTCCGACGAGACTTGGTTTTACATATCTGGTTATGTTCATTCTCAACAAACGAGAATGTGGAGCTCTGAAAACAACATATCTTTATAGAAAAGCCTCTACATTATCAGAAAATTGGCGTGGAGGTGGTCAGTTTCCTGTAATGAAGCACTTTTTTCGACTCTAGCCGGACGAGAGAAGCTTCTAGTGAGCATGTAAGCTGCACGTAGCGAGTAGTGAGTTGTACGTAGGTAAATTCACCCCATTTTGACGTAAAAATGTAGCATAAATATCCACATTATGTCCCTAATAGCCTAATTTGTAATGTTGATTAAATTATTTTATTATATTTTGTTCGACACTAATGTAAAAAATCTAAGTACGGCTCTGACACGCAACAAATAATTAGTAACCTATAACGAACGGTATACATATGTACGTAGGATCACTAGAGATTTTACCTTTTCTCTCACATATTCAAGGTAAACGGATTACGTACGGGGAGAGAGAGATGGAGATTAATATTAGGAATAAGTACGTTATTATTTTCTTGACAAGGATTTCAGTCGATAATTATAACGTAAAACCTAAACTCTTACGTACGACTTACATAAGTTAATAGATATCAAATTATAGACTGATCTGGATAACGCATATATGAAGGATATGCCAATAAATGGTTTATCTAATAATTTAGTAAGCATTTAACTGATGTCTGAAAAGTTTTAGGAGACGGGTTGCGTTGTGAATCTTGACACTCAGTGACAATGAGCCTCAAGCTTTGTAACGGGCCTGAAGATGGTCATATGTCAACCAAAATATTGCCAGACCAAAAATTTCATCTTACAAAATATCGTTTTTGAACTGTCTAAAGAAGAAGATTTGCAGGGAATCCCACTTTAACGACTTGTAAAATATACCTATATTATTAACCCCTTGACTGCCGAGAACAAAGATATTTGTTTTTTTTTTCGACTTGGCTCAATCCGCCGGAAAATCACAAATCTTTGTCCAATCAAACATTTGGGTAAAATGTAATCAACATCAACCTGGGTTTTGCACCCAAGACAGACTGGAGCTCTAAGGAAATGACCATTCCTTTATGCGGCATTTCGACAGTGTCATTTTGACAAGCTGTATCATTTCCGAGGTATTTTGACCCGCTGGATATTATGGTGTTGTCAAAATTTGGGCCAAGTAGTCCTAAAATCCAATATTGGGGATAAATTGATTCAATCTTTGACATTAGGAAAAACTGTTTCGATATCTGTTTGGACTCTTAAAGTTTATATATTATTCAGAAATTCAAGGATTGAGACGAAGATTGGACAAGACTTTCTAATTCAGTGGGGAAATGTCTGGAAAAATACTGGAAAACTGTAGATTGAGGATTTATGGTGCGATTCAACTACAAAATTTAGACTTTCTGATAATTTGGCGTGCATAAGGCAAATTCAGATAAAATCATGATATCAGTTATCAAAATACGTTGGAAATTATTTTTAGGGTCAAGTCCCTTAAAATGTCATAGCAAAATGTCATAAATGCCCTAAAAAGGGCAATTCGGAAGGTCTATGCCAAATTCTGACGACGCCATGATGTTCAAGGGGGTCAAAACAAGTCAGAAATTATGTCTAGTGAAAGTTGTCAAAGTTGCTAAGTTCGGCAGTCAAAGCACATATCAAGAAATTATCGTGGCAGTTAAGAGGTTAAATAAAGTACCCTCCTTTCACACGATTTCGAAATGAACCGTACTCAGTTCATTCTGAAAAAAAAAAAAACCAAAGCGTGTTTACAGAATAAAACAATATTAAAAACAAAATAAAGATGAACAAAAAAAGATCAAACTTTATCAAAAATAATTTTACATTCATCACCAACCGACAAAATAGGTATCCCACAAGGGTCAGCATTCGGCCTGAAATAACTCAATCATGTATGCGCGAAAATCAATTCAAAACAAACTCTACTATTCTATACTACTCATTCGTCGACTATAAATCTAAATATCGCTAATGAAAAAAGAACACAACTGTAAAAGCTCCGCCGTTTTTGTTAACTGGGGACCAGACGAATTTCCACGTGCCTTCAAGGTCACAATAATTATTTGCATACATATTTTTTTATTCGCGTGCTGATAATGATTGCAATTATTTGGATACAAATACGTTGATGATAATCTGTAATTATCCCAGACAATTTAATAAAGGATTCGGAGAAGACAATAAAAATCACGGTAGCTTACAACGTAGGCTATCAAATACAATTACAAATTATGAGAATGATTTTTTCAATCAACTTCATAATCATCAAAATTATGGACTTTCTCTGTGAAAGGTTTTAAGTTGATCATCTTTTAGGCGATTTTTTTCTAACTGAAAAATTATTGTAATGTTATATTTTAACTGTTATAGTTCCTTAAGAAAAATTATGCTATATACATACTACAAAAATATATTTGAATGAGAAATATTAGATAACCTGTTTACAAAAAAAAATAGTTCAAAAAAATAACTGGTTCATTGAATACAATCATTTCATCATTTTAATGAAATGATTCGAATTTTTTTTAATGACATACCCAAGCACGTAGAAAAATAGTCAAAAACGACGTTGGAGAATAAATAAAATTAAGATATGATTTATTGTGTAACCTAAGCTTTTTTTGTAACTATCAATTTCTCGACAATAACAACATAATTTCTTGGTTGCGTGCTTCATTTATCGCTAGATTTTTTTTAATTCTCAAGATTTTGTGGTATTTGATTACGAAGTCTGACGTCAAACAAGAAAAAAAGTCAAGGGGTGTAGGATCAGTAAACCGTGGAGGTCATTTTCTCGATATTGTCATGCAATGACATAAATATCGACATTCCAAAGAACAGTTATGTTTTACTGACGAGTGTTTTTTACCATAAACATACACGTACATATACATAATATGTACATATGTATCCATTATTCGTTCTGTTATTTTTTTGGAATTAAATTCATATTTCATAGTATTTAGAGGCATTCTAATGTGGGACGAAAAAAAAATGTAAAAAATATTATTTCGCATTTAGCGAAACATCTGGAAAAATAGGGAACAAAATCATTCCACCAGTTACAGTTCTAGTGGCCGTAGCAGTAGATATACGAGGTGTATAATTAAGTAATGAGACTGGCAACGTAGCGCCCGATCTAGCAACACTGCGGAGACGAGACTTGGAAGGGCGGTAGTTTAACATGTAATGCACCTTCAGTACAAGTTTGAACTTGTTAGTCATTTGTTTGTTCTTTGTGACTGTTTTCGTAAACCGTTTTTTTCTAGTGCGTTTTAAAAATGAGTGGCATTAATTTTGAGCAACGGTGTGCTATCAGGTTTTGCTTCAGACTTGGACACAGCGCAACGAATACTTTTGCGAAATTTCAACACGCCTACGGAGACAGTGTTTTTTCAAGAGCCTAGGTTTTTCGGTGGTTTAAGGCATCCTCAGAAAGAAGAGAGTCGATTGAAGATGAACCACGCAACGGAAAATCTTCATCTTCAAGAACCAATGAAAATGTAGATAGAATACAGGATCTTGTGCGTTCAGAGCGTCGGTTGACGACAACAATGATCGGGGAAGAGTTAAATTTGAATCACACCACTGTTCATTAGATTTTGACTAACGAATTGGGAATGAGAAAAATCTGTACAAAAATGATTCCAAAAAAACTTTCGCAGGAACAAAAGGACATCAAGAGAGAAAGGTGTCTTGACTTTTTGGAAACGACTGAAAATGATCCCCATTTTATGGAACGTGTCATTACTGGTGATGAGACTTGGGTGTTTGAATACGACCCGAAATCAAGCGCCAAAGCATGGAATGGCACACTTCAAGCTCTCCAAGACCCAAAAAAGCAATAATGAGGAAGTCGAAGATCAAACACGTGCTAATTTGCTTTTTTGACAGCCAGGTAATTGTCCACAGAGTTTGTGCCTCCAGGCCAAACAGTAAATCAACACTTTTACAGAGAGGTTCTTGAAAAACTTCAAAAAAGGGTCATGCGTGTGAGACCAAACATAAAGAACAACTGGAGGTTGCATCACGACAGTGCGCATTATCACACAGTTATTTCAGTAAACGAGTTTTTAGCCATTAAAAACATTCCTGTGGCTCCTCAGCCTCCTTATTCGCCTGATTTGAGTCCTTGTGACTTTTTCTCTTCCCGAGATTGAAAAATCTCCTCAAGGGACGTCGTTTTGGGGCCACAGAAAACATTCAAACGGACACACCTCGTAGATGTATCCTCTCGAGGACTTTCCCGTGACTATGACATATTATCTTCGACTTCGGATATTTTTATAACATCACAAATATCACCATTTGTGTCCAAATTGTCAGTGACAATTCGGTTAATATCTGTCTTTTGTCATTTGTCTGTAGATTAAAATTCTCAATAGAAAGGTTTTTTATTTAAAAAAATAAAATCCATTTAAAAAAAATAAAAGTAAAATCTTTATACGACCTTAAATAAATAAATAAATAAATAATTTATTGGTGTTATACACTTAGTAGTGTTTAAACAGGTCAAATTGTACAATTTTATAAATAAAAATAACAAGAATACAAAAATTAAATACAAATAACACAAAGTAAAAAATAAAAATATATACAAAAATGAAACATCAATACTAGTCAAAATGAAAGTTTTAGAATTATCGTAGGTTACTAAAATCCAAAAGAAAGAAATCATTAATTTCATATAGAGGGGTTTTCTGTTAGAATTGTTTTAAAGAATCGCTTGCACTGGTCAAAATTTAAGTTTCTGATCTCACTGGGTAATGCATTAAAAAGTTTTACCGAATAATAATTTGATCCATTTCTGGTTATGGCTTAAAAACATTGTCAAGGTCAAACTGTCATATATGGCCATTTTATTGCTAACCTAAAATCAATAAAAAATATTGAGAACTGCCTTCTTCAAAGCTATTAGTTCTTTCAGAGTTATTTGTTGGGTACAGGGATTTTTTGAGTTTTTTATATTTTTGATTCAACTTTAGAAAATGTCTAGGATTTTTTTTTTTCGAAAATGGCCCAGTTTATCAGATAAAATCTTTTAAATTGAGATCAAGAACTTTGGAAAGGATTTAATATTAAGAGTTTTTCATGTTTTTTTTTTGAAAACATCGCAATTTTACATTTTTAGCCATCTCAAATTATCATCGCGGTAGTCAGACGTAAGCAATCCAGTAACTGCCGTTTGAAATTCTCATTCATGTATTCCTTTGTTTTTTTTCTGCGCGTATATCTATCAGATCTCACCTCTCGTTTCTGGCAGGTCGGTGCCTACGTATTTCCTGGTGTAAACCAATTAATTATTAAGCACATACGTAAACGATCGGATCAGATATGCCTAGTTACTATATCTTCGCACGTACGATATGTTTTGTGCACATACTACGTTTTTTTTACGTCATCTGCGATATTATTAAAACGGGGCGCGACCTTAGATTTTTTTTCATTAGACCTACCTTTGCGCAATACAACAAACTGATAAAGAGTAAAAGTCGTGACATATGACGTCAAGGAGGGTTATAAAAATTTTCACCGCAGCCGAAATATATAATTAAACGCTCTGTATGTGACTAAGTGCGTTAGTCATTATGGGGTTATACGCTTGTCCCAAATTCGACGTTCACCGCAAAAATCTCGCTTATTATTGGAATTAGAAAGATGGTTGAATTCGGAGTTTTAGGCCCGGTACTTTTACTACTGGTTAGAATAATTATAATAAACGTTCGATTAGCGGTTTGACCATACGAACGTGTATTTCTTCATCTTGATTAGACTAACCAATGCTTAATTGTGGGCGTGTCCTTTACCAAATTTAACTGTACCCATAAATAGTGATGAAGGTTTGGTTAACTCGGTTATTTACTATTTTACTATACAATGACGGCGGATTGCTAAAGTTTTTATATTGTTATTAGTACCTAATCCAATTTTTTTCATTTGTTCTTAATTTGTTGACACAAGATCCGGATTTTCAAGACTTATTTGAGGATTGGGACGAAGAAATTGTCGATTTTTTTATTTGAAATACGAGGTGTGTAAGTTATGTAATGAGACTAATTTTTTTTTCATTCGAATAGAATTACAATTCAGTATTGTCTCCTTCAAAATAACTTCCTTCGGAATCCCCACAGCGCTGGAGATGGTTCTTCCATTCCTCGTAGCAATACTGGAACTCATATACTGGAATAGCCTTCAGCTGGTCGGTTACAGCCGTTTGAATGTTTTCTATGGTCCCAAAATAACGTCCCTTGAGGTTATTTTTCAATCGCGGAAGAGAAAAAGTCACAAGGACTCAAATCAGGCGAATAAGGAGGCTGAGGAGTCACAGGAATTTACTTTTTTAAAAACAGGTTTTTACTTTTTCGATGTTTTTCAAGAACCTCTCTGTAAAAGTTTTGATTTACTGTTTGGCCCAAAGGCAAAAACTCTTTGTGGACCCTGGCTATAAAAAAAAATGCTGCTCATTCTTGTTTCTTTGGGTCTTAAGTGCTTAAAGTATGCCATTCCATGCTTTGGCGCTTGGTTTCCGGGTCGTACTCAAACACCCAAATCTTATCACCAGTAATGACCGTTCCATAAAATGGGGATCATCTTCAGTCGATTCCAAAACCTTTACACCTTTCTCATCAAAATCTATAAAAAAAAAAATGCTGCTCATTCTTGCTTCTTTGGGTCTTGAAGAGCTTGAAGTGTGCCATTCCATGCTTTGGCGCTTGGTTTCCGGGTCGTACTCAACCCCAAATCTTATCACCAGTAATGACCGTTCCATAAAATGGGGATCATCTTCAATCGATTCCAAAACCTTTACACCTTTCTCTTCTGACGTCCTTTTGTTCCTGCGACAGGTTTTTGGAACCATTTTTGCGCAGATTTTTCTCATCCCTAATTCGTTAGTCAAAATCTGATGAACAGTTATGTGATTCATATTTAACTCTTCCCCGATCATTCTTGTCGTCAACCGATGATCTGAATTCACAAGATTCTATTCTATAGACATTTCCCGTCTATAGTCATTCCCGTATTCTATAGACACTTTCATCCGTTCTTGAAGTTGAAGGCCTTCCGCTACGTGGTTCATCTTCAATCGACTCCCTTCCTTCTGAGAATGCCTTAAACCACCGAAAAAACTGGGCTCTTGAAAAAACACTGTCTCCGTAGACGTGTTGTCACTCATTTTAAAACTCACTAGAAAAAACCGGTTTACAGTCACAAATAACAAACGAATGACTAACAAGTTCAAACTTGTACTGACGGTAGATTACATGTTAACCTAGTTAGTTTCCAAGTCCCGTCTTCGCAGTATTGCTAGATCGGGCGCTGATATGATTATCTTAAAATTTTCTTGGCCCCAATTAGACGAGATGTATAAAACCACTTTTAGATTCATCCAGGCAATTATTTTTAAATCACACTTTTGAGGTTAAAATCGCCGTTAAAAAAAATATGTAAAAATCCAAATAGTCCTGTTTTTTTTTATATATTCTTGATTGGCCTTTTTTATTTAAAGGGCATTAAAAACTGCCTCTTCTGACCTACCGTCACTTTTAAAATGCAACCCCATCGGCTGCTACGATTTTTTTTAACCGATTACTGATTTTTTTATTTAAGATACAGGGTGTTTATTTCTATACGATTTCAAAGTTGAGCAAAAAATCAAATTTGAAAGCCGCTAGACGAGTTAAGTGTGCCATGGAATTACCCTTTTTTTATTAACCAGAGGCGCAACATTGGGGTTTTAATTTTAACCAAATAATTAGGTATATGATCAAAAATAAAAAAACTTTAAAATAATCCTTATCAATAAACAAATTAATAGTTATTTTTCATCTGTTTCATTATCGAAATAAAAACGACACATTTCAGTCAATTTTCGAAGAGATTTTCAATTTGCTCAAAATTATTTACAACTATCCTAACCTAACCATTTATCTCTAACTCTAATTTGGGACACAGTATATACATAGGTACATTTGTTTCGTCAGACAATATTTATTGTCATTTTTTTGGCTCCAAACATTAATGTCAGGTTATGAGTAACCGAGTAAGCCGAGTAAGCTTACTAATTCGAAAAAAAAATCTTATAACACACAGCGGATTTTACTCACCAACAAAATTACCTTTCGATATGTCAACATGTAAAAAACCAAGGTCGATAGGTCGATTAAATCGATTAAAAGTTCTTACCTGCAAAAAAAAAATAGAATAAAAATAATGATTATGTATTAGCTATATTATCGGCGTGGTAATAATTCAAGACATATTAAAAGACAGTGAGTAATCTTAGGAGGTCAATGACCTCTCGGGCTGATGATTTGGTTGTACAAAAAACGGTATAATAGTGTGAGAAAGAAAGGCATGTGCGCTGAAACAAGTGAGACAACAAAACAATGAGTTAAGTCTAAGGTAATTAAGTTTTTTTGCATCAATTTCTATGTTCTATATGCCGTCTATGCGATTTTGGCTTGGCCCCACGTCGAGCGCCATGAGGTTTATAGTTTAGCCGCGTAGTGTTTTACACATCTCGGTTTATAATGAAATGTTATCCTTTTACACTATTTATTGCTACATGCAGTGGCGTCTCGTGCTGAAAAAAGGAGTTTTTTTATAACTTTTGGACGTTGCGCAAAACGCCACCCACTACTGTCACATGTCATTTAAAATACTAATACCATAAAATCTCATTATTTTCTTAAAAAGTAAAAAACGTCATGCTGACATTTTTTTGTGCAGGAAATTAAACCTGTTTTGCTTTTCCGTTTTTTTTTTTAATCGCTTACCATTTTTTTCGAGTTTTCCCAATTTCCCTATTTTACATATATTTAGGCAATCTGTTTTCTTAGGTTATACTTCCACTTTACGTGGATGTCGATGTAACTAATAACACGCAAAAATCTAAATATCCGTCAAAAACGATTACTGTAACCACAGTAGTAACCACAGTTCTCAAAATACGCACAATAAATAAATAAAAAATATTAGTTACATCACATAAAACAATACATTAGTTACCAGAGTGAAATTTTATTATTAAGGTAATACCGCCGCCGACGACTGCACCCAATGGCTCGCTCGCTCACGCAGCGCACTGCTGTATTGCGGCATGGTCAGCCAACCCTATTAATTATGTACAATATCTAATAATGCGTTTTTAATAAACAGGTATATTAAATCGTAATGAGAAATGAGTTATAGGTAGATATATCCCTAGAACTAACAAACAAACTGGGTACGTAATTTTTTTTGTAATCTTGTTCCGTCACTGTTTTTGTTTATCGCCAATCCTTTGTTGTTGCGGACAGATATTTGTACAGGTATTATACTTTTAAGAATGCCATGAATAATATTTGTATTTATTATTTAAGCTAGGCTTTGCATAGGCTAAGCGTATTATCCTACAGCTTCATAACATAGTATAAAACAAAGTCTCTTCCCGCTGTCTGTCCCTATCTATCTACTACCTATGTATGCTTAGATCTTTAAAACTACGCAACGGATTTTGATGCGGTTTTTCTTTAATAGATAGAGTGATTCAAGAGGAAGGTTTATATGTATAATACATGCATAATATAGTAGAGAAACACTGTTAATTTTAGAGGTTTCTAATGTGATGTCGTAAACCGGGCGAAGCCGGGGCGGGTCGCTAGTATTGAATAAAATAATATGTCCTAAAGACAAACAGAGTACCACAGTTGGAAGACATACCGTGGACATCGAATTTTTTGGCTGATTATTAATCTGATTTTGTAGATATTGGGGAGAGTTCTTAGTGCGTATTTGGTATCTGCAATAGTAGTTGCAAATAGCAGTTTATTGAAATAAAAACAGCAATGAAGAGGTGTGAATTATATTTTTAAACTGTCTACATTTATGGCTACTGTCTGTATTTATGTTGCATTTATGTGTACTGTCTACATTTATGGCTAGGTTGATAGTAACTTTGAAGAATAATACTTGAAAACTAAAGAAATTTGATAATATCTCCGGAATTTGTAAGTTTAACTCCATTTGTAAGTTTAAGAGCTGAACCCCAAAAGATGAAATTTCAACTCAAAAATATTTATATTTTTTCTCGTATTGGTGCGTCAATCCGGGGACACACTATATACAGGGTGTTTCATTGATATTGCGAAAAAAATCAGTATGAGATTCTTTGCGTAAAAATAAAAAATCATATTAACTAGTTTCCGGAAACGCTTCATTTCCAAGAGACAGGGTCTTGAAATTTAACAAATATATATACGAGGCGCGTTCATAAAGTAAGGGCCGTTTGGTCATAGAAAAAAATGTACTCATAAGAAACAAATTTTATTGTCATATTTAGTTAGGTACAATCTTACTTTACTTCTCTACATAATCGCCGTTCACTTCTAAGCATTTTTTCGTACCGCTGCACCAGCTTCTTTAACCCCTCTGCATAGAAGCTTGCCGCCTGAGAGTTGAACCAGTTGACAACGGCGTTTTTGAGTCCCTCTTCGGTTTCAAAACGTTGTCCGCCGAGCCACTGTTTAAAATGCAAGAAGAGGAAGTAGTCGCTAGGTGCAAGGTCGGGACTATACGGTGGGTGGTCAAAAAGTTCCCAACGAAAATCTTGAATTTTCTCATTGGTTTTGGCAGCAGTGTGAGGACGCGCGTTATCGTGGAGGAGGATTATGCCAGATGACAGTTTCCCGCGGCGTTTGTTTTGGATCGCACGTCTCAATTCTTTGAGCGTTTCGCAGTACACGTCAGCTGTAATTGTTGTCCCACGTTCCATGAAATCAACCAAAAGAACACCGTCTTTGTCCCAAAAAACTGTAGCCATCAATTTTCCACTTGTGTACTGAGTTTGCTTAAACTTTTTCGGTTTTGGTGAAGATGAGTGTCGCCACTGCATCGATTGCAGTTTTGTTTCTGGGTTGGCGTAGGATACCCACGTCTCGTCCCCAGTAACAATGTGAGAAAACAAATCATCTCCATCTTGTTGATAACGGGCCAAAAACTTTCGTCCACTAGACATTCTTTGCTCTTTGTGGTGGTCGGTGAGCATTTTTGGTACCCACCTTGCAAACAATTTGCGGTATGCGAGGTTTTCTGTGACAATATTGTAAACAGTAGTGCGTCCAAGTTGAGGAAATTTGTTAGCCAGGCCACTAATCGTCAATCGACGATCAGATCGCAGTGTTTGGTCCACTTGTGAAACGATTTCATCGGTCCGGATACTGGGCCTTCCACTCCGCTCTTCGTCATGGACATTTGTTCGGCCATTTTTAAAATCATGGCACCATTGTCTAACCTTTCCTTCACTCATAACTGTAGGTCCGTAAACCAGGCATAACTCCCGATGAATTTCAGCAGCCGACGAGCCTTTTGCACGTAAGAAACGAATCACAGAACGCACTTCACAGTTGGCGGGATCAACGATTTTCGCGGCCATTGTTCTTTGCATTCACGGACAACAATACGACTTCAGAATCAAAACAAATGACGCTGTAGCTTCGCAATGAGTCAGTAGATGGCGCTGCAGTAGTAAAACTGTGCTTCGAAGCGCCAATATTTATATATAAGTAAACGGCCCTTAGTTTATGAACGCACCTCGTATTTTTTTTTACTAACATCTGAAAAACCATTATTATGCCGATTTTGTGGACACTTCGTATGCTCGTTTATCAAAATAATGGACAGCTTTTCATGTAATTACATTTCATTTATTTATTCCAGTGGTGTCCCGGGGGCATCTCAGCAGATATTAATAAGGAAAAATATGGCACGGCACTGATTTGTATTAGTTTTGATATCTTTCTCAGATTACACAATTAAAAATTAAACGCTTTTGTCTCTTTCGTTGACAGTTTGAAATTATCTAAACCTTACATTACTTTAATAGTGGTTTGTGTCTTTTTTGCGCTTCAAACTTTTATCCATTGAAAAATTGTTATTTTCAGAACAATGAAAGTGATATATGTATGTATATCTAAAAAAACTTTGAGCGGCGTTAACTCAGCGAAAAATCATCATTCAGGGCTCTCAATACCAGGTCAAATTAAAGAAACTTAAATTATCTAAAGGACCTTTAGGATGAACCTCTAAAAGACAGCAAAAATTTTGAAAAAATGTTTTCGATGGTTTTGTTATGATTACTCAAAAACTGCTGATGCATCCAAAATTAAACTCAAGACCCAAAAACCAGAAACTTGGAGCCTCAATTTCCTTTTTTTTTTTATTCACAGTTCTTTAACATAAGTTGGACTTCTTATTCTTCATTAATTTGGAAAAAAAATTCTAGTAGGCGGATTTCATTGCAAGATATCACTGACAATTGCTGACAACTAATATGTCAGTATAACTTCAAATCGAATCTTCGTCATTTTGCTACTATTTATATGCTATAATGTTGACTCAAACAAAGAACAAATAAGTTATTTGATTCAATCTCTATGTGGGAAGTCTATCGTGCTATCGTGTTATTAATAAATTTAACGAAAAATACCCGGAAGTTGACGACCAAGTTCTTAGAAACAGGCTCTGTTTTAGACATTAAAAAATCAAAAATGGTTGTATGAAGATGATGCTGCTTCAATTCTTGCCCTCCATTCCGTGAGAGAAGCTCCAAGATTATCACTTAGAAGAAGGGCAATTGAAACTGAAATAAGTAAATCGCATTTATAGAGAATTTTCAAGCAGAACTGGATTTTACCATTTAAAACAAAATTCAGGCACACCTTAGAGGAGGGTGATGAAGCCAAACGTTTGGATTTTTGTTTGGAGATGGGCAACAGAGTTTTAAATGACGTAGGATTTCATAAGCGAATTTTGTTCTCCGATGAATCTACTTTCTCAACAAACGGCGTCGTTGCCTCTCAGCATTGCCGGTATTGGAGTGAAACAAATCCCCACTTTACTATTTCTTGTCAAAGACAATATTTCAAAAAAGTTAATGTGTGATGTGCGGTTTCATATACAAATGGCATTATTGGTCCATATTTTTTCAAAGAAAATTTAAATCGTAATACATATTTGGAGATGCTACAAAAATTTTTAACATATAAACTTGATGAACTTCCTTTAAGTTATCGAACGAGAATGTTTTTCCAACAAGATGGGTGCCCTGCTCATCATGCCGTTACAGTCCGTAATTGGCTCAATTCCGAATTTAATGAACACTGGATAGGAAGGGATGGTCTCATTTTATGGCCGCCGAGAAGCCCGGATCTGACAATATTGGACTTCTATCTACAGGGACGTTTAAAGCAAATTGTTTATCGTGAACCACTAGAAAATGATGAAGAGCAATTAAAAGCAAGGATTCAAAATGCAGTCAAGTCCTTGTCAATTGAGGAAATTAGAAACAGTTTTAACGAATTTAGAGCTCGAATTGAAATTTGTGCATTAAGAAAAAGGAGGAGCATTATTTGAATAAAAAAATTCTGATTTAGTTTTGATTTCATTTTTTTAGCTAAATAATTAATTGGGTTTCTTATAGCACATAGTATCCTAGACAACGAAATTATTGGGTTAAATCCGCAATATAGAATTACTTTTACTAGAATTTTGTGAAAGTCCAAATTATGAAGAAAAATGGGATTATCTGGAGAACCGTTTGTTATACAGAAAGTAATTTGCATTTTGGGTGGTTTGAAATCAAGCAGGGCAAATATCATCAAGAGTGACTTTTTTTCTGAGAAATCAAAAACACGGATTTTTTTCCTTTTTTTAAACTCGATCCGGGGGCTTACTGTATAGTATATTAAAATATATTTTAAATTTTAATTTCTGCACCTAGTGTATATACCTTTTTAAAATTATTTCTCTTTAGTATTGAAAAAATAAGTTACTAACAATAAACAAACAGAATCCGACCATATGCTAAAACATATAAATTTTATTATTATTAGTAAAAATTATTTTTTAATACTGAATAGTTTTATCTGGCATCAGGACGCTCTAAAACTTAAACACGTAATCTTAACACTTATTTTATACGGGGTATATGGAAATAGTCCAACCCAAAGCAGATACCGTCTGGTCTAATATCACATAACAGTTTTCATTCTGGTTAACAATCTCCAATGAGTATCCGTTATAATTCTCGATTCCATTATTAGATCAGTCAAATTAGATTATTACCCTCGCCTCCGCCACAATCAGCAGTCATCAACATTCCAACGCGCACGAAGCACGCGACATTATGAAACACTTTTCTATTTTGATACAATTTGAGACGCCCATTCCACATTGTTTATGTAATCTTTCGTCTAATTGGTTGTTATTTTTTTATGGATAATTGAAAGTGTTACCGAATGGTTCAATTACATCAGGGATGGACACAAAACATCGATGTTTTTGACGTTTGTGATGTAGTGAAACATCGAAATATAGATAATTATTTTTGACATGATTTCAAATGCATTGTTTTTTATATTCTACGGTCTGCGGATTCAAACTAATTATACTATCTTCTAAAAATTAAAAGCTCCATCTTGTTGAATATATCCTTCTTGAAGTAGGTACATACGTCGTCATACAATATTTGTAGAAAAGGTGTTAAGATCTATAAACGGCATCTCTTAGCATCCAGTGTTTCATTAAAAAAAATAGGTCCAACAATCCTCCTTCTGCTCATAGTTTCCCACACTCCAATTTTTGTGACTGTAGTGGAGTTTCAATATAAAAGTGAGAGTTGGCTGCATTCCAAAGTGTCATATTCTGAGAGTTGACATATAGTCCAGGCGAGGTAGCAAAAAACAAGTGATTTTTTAAAATAATTAGTTGTGGCACTTTCTCAACGTGATAGAAAAATCTACAATCGAATGAAAATGTTTTGGACAAAATCCTATTGTAGGATCATTGCGAAAATATTGCAAAAAGGCGCGAAAAAAAGGTTTTTCCGACTTTTAGGAACGAAAAAAAAAATGTTGAGTAAAAAAATAATAAAATGGTTTTTGGATCATTAAAATCGGTTGATAACTTTTTGCACAAAAAAAATAAAAACCGCGAAAATTTGCGATTTTTCGATGTTTAATTACTCGGTCTGTAATTATCCTAGAAATGTCTCCGGGACTCAAATTGTAGGGTTTTCCAACACCTATCTACAGTTAAATTTTTGTCAAAAATATTCATGTTTTCGCGCAAATTGCGAAAAAGTAAAAACAATTACTTTAATTTTGAGTGATTTTAAGAACTTTTTTATTCTTGACAATTTTTTGTAAAAGTGCATCATTTTCCAATAAAAAATTCTTGAATTTTTTACACAAAACTTTTGCAGTTCAGGCGCCATTTTGAACGCATAAGGCAAAAAATCGATCTTCAAACCACGTATACTTAAAGTTCAAACATTTATTTCACCGGTTAGTGAGGTTCCAGGACCATTGCAGACCGGAAAACCCTCGAAAATTTGATTAAAACAAAAATGTGCAAAAAAAAGTTTTTTTTTAAAAAAAAACTGCTTTTTCATGATTAATAATTTTTTGGAGGAATTTCATGGACACCATCGGAAAGGGCAGGTCTTAAACTTCTGTTGCAAATAGTATTAGTTATAAGGCGCTAAACGGGTTAATAGCATTTCAAGAATCACAAAAAAAATATTTGAAAGGCTATAAGGAAATATAGCAAATAGCAAATATAGGAAATATAAATAAAAAGACTCATTTAGCTAGACTTTCAGACCTCCAGGTCGTTTCTAGAAGCTCCTAACCTCAAAAATGTGATTTTTCGGTTTTCTCGATTCTGAGCGCAATTTTCAACCAAATGTTTTGAAAAAAAATCACAGAGTTGCATATTTCTGTTACAAATATGCTCAATTTTTTTAATTTTTTTTATTTCAAATGGCGCTCAGAAAAAAATATTGAATATTTCAATCAATATTTACATTAGGAGGCTTTACATTGGCCAACTTTTAAGGCCGTGTTTTTGGTCTTTTTTACGATTTTTCACGTGATGCTGCTTAAATTTAATTTTAGGTGGTGGAACATCGTGAAAAATCCAAAAAACCGTTTTTTTAGTCAGTTTTTTGCATTTATTTGGGTTGGATTACATTTTATCGAAAAGTTATTATTTTGTTCAAATTCAGCGGAAAAAAATACGTCAAAAACATGTGTAACAATCATAAAATAATTTTCTGACTAAAAAAAAAAGTGTGAAAATAAGGAAGTGTTTAGGAACCTCATCTCTGCATATAAATATTGTGTTATGTAAAAAAACTATAAATGTTAATTCAAAACATTCAATTTTATACATATTACTTTTATTATATATAAAGAAACATTCATCAAATGAAGAAATGTGAATGAAATCTTGAGTGTGATGAAAATAGAAATTAGTAACTGAATCGGAAATTTTCAATCGATATTTTTAACAAGTTGAGTACATTGAAAATAAACTGAAATTTTGTATTCCTGTCTCGTGTGAAAATATATTAATTTATCATGTTATTAAACGCCACCTTAAAAAATCAGCTAAAAAAATTTTTAGAGGTGGCTCAAGATTTTTAAAAATTTCCAAAATCGTCAAAAATAGAATTTTTTATTTTTTATTTTTTTTTTCATGTTATTACTTTGTAGGTTGAAAAAAACGTCGATTCTGAAAATTTGAAATACATATTTTAATTTCTAAAGGTCCCTCATAATTTATTTACTTTTCGAAGTAGTGTACCTAAAATATTTTCGAGCAATCTCTAAATATAAATGTTAACGAACTAATTATTTTTTTATTGAAATTGATGTACAAAAGAATATAAATAAAACACGAAACACTTAAAAAAATCTCGAGACAAAATTGATTACCGCATTGTAAGTACCAAATATTTATAATTTTTTAATATACTTAATTTTTATAATTCTTTTAAGTGTCTCGTGTTTTATTTCTATTCTTTTGTACGTCAAATTTCGAGCAATTTAGAGATTGCTCGAAAACATTGTAGGTACACTACTTTGAAAAGTAAAAAAAATTATAAGCGACCTTTAGAAATTAAAATATTGATTTCAAATTTTCAGAATCTACATTCTTTTCAACCTACAAAATAATAACATGACCAGGGAAAAAAATAAAAAACAAAAAAATTCACTGTTTGACGATATTGGAAATTTTTAAAAATCTTGAACGACCTCTAAAAATTTTTATTTTGAGCTGATTTTTTAAGGGGGCGTTTATAACATGATAAATTAATATATTTTCACACGAAACTAAAAATTTTCAGTTCATTTTCAACTTGTTAAAAATATCGATTGAAGATTTCTGATTCAGTTGCTAATTTCTATTTTCATCACACTCAAGATTTCATTCACATTTCTTCATTTGATGAATGTTCCTTTATATATAATAAAAGTAATGTGTATAAAAATGAATGTTTTGAATTAACATTTAGGTACAGTTTTTTTACATAACACAATATTTATATGCAGAAATGAGGTTCCTGAACACTTTTATTTTCACACAGATTTTTTTTATGATTTTTACACAATTTTTAACGTATTTTTTCCGCTGAATCCGAAAAAAATAGTAACTTTTCGATAAAATGTAACCCAAGCTAAATAAATGCAAAAAACTGACTTAAAAACGGTTTTTTGGATTTTTCACGATGTTCCACCAACAAAAATTAAATTTAAGCAGCACCACGTGAAAAGGCGTAAAAAAAGACAAAAAAATACGGCCTTAAAAGTTGGCCAATGTAAAGCGCCCTAATGTGATAATTGATTGAAATATTCAATAATTTTTTCTGAGCGCCATTTGGAATAAAAAAATTCAAAAAATTGAGCATATTTGTAACAGAAATATGCAACTCTGTGATTTTTTTCAAAACATTTGGTTGAAAATTGCGCTCAGAATTGTGAAAAACCGAAAAAATCACATTTTTTGAAGTTAGGAGCTTCTAGAAACGACATGGATGTCTGAAAATCTAGCTAAATGAGTCTTTTTATTTATATTTCCGACCTGCCAAACCAAAACCTCGATTGGTTCAAGGGCCGATTTTACCCGGCTATAGCCTTTGTCTTCTCCCTTAATTTTTTGAATGAGTGTATGTTTTTCTAGATTTTGCTCATGACAAACTGCATTTTATGGCAAACCCGTAATTTTTTTTAATTCCAGATGGAAGGCGATTATTTCCGCAAACAACCTACCAGAGATCGCCGGCGACCTTTGCCCCCTTTTACCGCAAAGAGAGCCGTCCTAACAAAGAGGCGCACTGACGTCTTGTTTACCTCTTATGTAAAGTAGCGGCGAGTGCGGTAATTAGGCGATTATTTTCTGCAAGGCGAAAATCAAACGAGCGTGGCGGTCCACGGCCTACCAAGTACACCCCACGGGTCTGTGTCGCGGATGGTAGCGACGTACGCGGAACGGTACCCGCTGCGCATTTTTGAAAATGTTGTATAGTCACTAGGGTGATTCGTTTTGAACGACTATTTTTGTTTTTTCGCTCCCACAGCAAAATATTGTTCTACGTACCGAAAAAAAAATCCCTGAAAATTTGAGCCCTTAATTTTACTAAGATTTTTTTTTTCAATTTCCTATAACTTGGTGGCATTTATAACGCTACTGCAATGAACTTAGGTGTGATTTAAAGGTAATTAGTTTCTCTTTGAAAGTACTTACAGCATTTTTACCTTACCTCATATATTTTGATATGTACAGCTCACTGAAGTCATATTAGCAATGGAAAATCATATTTTTCGCATTTTTTCGGCGAAACCGTCAATGTTACAGAAAAACTGCAGTCAAAACTATAATTTTATTTTCGATTTCCGTAAATAATTTCCTTAAAAAACGAATTTTTTTCGCAAAATTTGGTTATTGGGGGTTTTTGATGAAACGAGATCGTTTTTTAATTCTTGTCATCATCATGAAGAAGCCATCGCTTCTTCATTCTTGTAGTCACCATCATCATCATCATCAGAACTATATTCATGACTTTCATCAAAATTCACGATATCATCTTTGTCTTCATCGGTTCTTCCTATTCTTCCAAATTACGCAAGAATACTGGAGTGGGTACTGGAACCTTCGACGTAGAAACAAAAAACTGGACGTTTTCTACGAAACACCGAACTAATACACTTTTCTCGACGCGCGTTTCGCCAACCAAGTTGGCATCTTCAGGAGAAGATTAAAACTAAATTCTAGCCTACACTTGCACTATTTATACTAAATTTATTGCCACGGTTCACTGAACCGTAACTGTCTTTGTTTATCAGAGCAAACAGTGGACTGGTGGGTATCGGACCATTGTCCTTATTCATACTACTGTTACACTTAATGATTTCTAAACGTTCAAAAGCATCCAACTGTCTACTGTTTGTTACATTTCTAATTAATTTTAAATTATTTATGTCTATCCTATGGTTGTTGCCAAAAGCGTGTTGGGCAACACAAGATTTTTTTTTTAATCTTAAAAGTTTTAAAATTTCAAAAAGTTTTTAATTTTAAGTTTAACTAGGGCTTATGGCCTCTTCTAGTGAGTGAATTCATAATGAAGATAACTTAGTTTGTTCCACGACTGACAACTGATTCAAATCAAAACAAACACATCCTCACCTTTTCTACGGATATTTGTACAAATATGAACACTCCACTAACAATATTTCGCATATTATAATCATTGTTACACCCTCTGATAATAATCAGCAAATAATTTGAATAACGTATTGACGTTTACGAATTATTCATACAAATGTAAACAATTCATAATACATATATTTGAACGCTTATAGAAAATTATTATGCTAAATACGACTGGCGACGGTGTCGTATCTGATAAAGGTGATAATAAAAATCAACTGACAGTCAGTTTTGCAACAACAGTAAAAACATACAAAAAACAAAGTGGTAAAAAATCAAGTCAACAATTGTCAAGAAAAAACGTTTATTCCGCTATTTTATACTTGTGTTTCAATTTTCAAAAAAAATATTCCAAAGTAAGCTATAAAATACAAGCTAAAATAAGCTACAGTAATACTTGAATCGATACTACATTATTAGATTAAGCAAAACTGACAGTGTTTTCAATTTTCCAGTTTCGTACTCAGGTTCATACTTTAAGTCATTAGTGGACAAGGTGATCGATTTATCATAGGTAGTGAGTTTTTCTCAGAAACGGTTGAGATAAATTCATTTTTGTAAAAGATAAGTTATTTTTCCCTCAAAATTAAGGGAAGAATAAAAAATACGTCTTAACGACGCTAAGCGTTGTTGCTGACAATTTTATTTAAGTGTCGCGGCGCTTAGTGTCGTTATGCCATATTTTTTATTCTTGCCTTAATTTGAGTGAAGGTGAGTAAAAGTGATTCTTTAAAATTTCTGAGAAAAACTCACTTCGTGTGATAAATTGGTCGCCCTGTACGCGTATCATGAAAGACAATGGAAGAGCAATCCATTATTATTTGAGATATACTGGGTGTAACAGAATCATGGTACACCCCCCATTTCTCCTTTAGTTTTCAAGTTAATTAATTGAAATTTGGGATATCCTATATTATACATAATAAACGGCACTGTCTGACATACAATTTTTCACTTCCGGTTTCGCCGGAAGTGACACTAACTTTCGATTTTTAAATGGAACACCCTATATATTATTGCATTTTTGAATTCTGCATAAATTTCTGAATCCAACGATACCAAATAAGTGACATTTCGAACGTCAATATTTTTTTACAATTATAATTTTTAGTTTTCCATTTAACTGGGCCATGACGGTTCCGATTTTTTTGTAAATGACCCATGTAATGCTACAAAAATGAAAATCCCGTCAAAAAATACTAAATTATGTGATTTATGAGCAAATAAAGTTCTTCAAGTCATTTCTCTTAGCTGTAATTTTGTTTGTATTTATCGCACATATTAATACGACATAAGAATACAATTTATTTATTAATAGTAATAATAAATGGTACTACGGTACCAATATGGTTCCATTTGACAAAATTGAGTTCTGCTCCAAAAACAATTTTGATGAACTTTATTTGCTCATAAGTCACATAATTTAGTATTTTTGACGGGATTTTCATTTTTGTAGCATTACATGGGTCATTTACAAAAAATCGGAACCGTCATGGCCCACTGAAATGGAAAACTAAAAATTATAATTGTAAAAAATATTGACGTTTGAAATGTCACTTATTTGGTATCTTTTGGATTCAGAAAATTATGCAGAATTCAATAATGCAATATTATACAGGGTATTCCATTTAAAAATCGAAAGTCAGTGTCACTTCCGGTGAAACCGGAAGTGGAAAAAAAATCGCTTGTATGTCAGACAGTGCCGGTTATTATGTATATAAGAAATCCCAAATTTCAATCAATTATGTTGAAAACTAAAGGAGAAAGGGGGGTGTACCATGATCCTGTTACACCCGGTATTATAAAAAAATGTAGACGCCAACATTAATGGGGAAGATTTGGAGTTTATAAAGATTGATAAAACGTACAGAATCACAGGCGATTCTTAAACTATTTCCGAACTTTGTATAAGAAATACGAATTTCGCATTGTTTGCTTCCATTGCTAAATTTCACAGTCAATCAATATGTAATACACATTTAAATTCTTGGCAATTCGATTAAAGATGGCGGAATCTTCTAAATTTTTCATAAAAATCAAAATTAGTTACTATTTTTTTTATAACAAAAAGGTATGTGGACAAAAAATGGCATATCTTAAAATATAATATTAATTTTACACACAAATATCAGACACGTGAACCCGTAGGTACCAATGACTTGTTTTTTCAGATAATATACCAATACAGGGTGAGTCAGAAAGAATGAGACAAGACTGGCTGATTTAAGAGATACAGCGTGTTCAAAGTTTAAATTATATTATGAATTTTCACAATAATTAAGAGTTTTGATAGTATAAATCTGAAAATTGGTAGTTTCATGTTTTTTGGTGTGAGAATTTTGAGAACAAATTTTAAGCTTATTTTGACATTGCTCATAGAGGGGCTCATAATTGGGCGTTATTTTAGATTCTCGACTTGTTTTACGCATGATTCAGCAGATAAAAAAAAAAATGTTTTAATTTACTTAATACTAATACCCACTGTATCATTTAAACTAGCGACATTGGTATAAGGCATGTTAAGCTCAATCATAATATTTTGGTGTCTAGTATCTCCAGTTTACTCTTGTTCCATTATTTCTGACTCACCCTGTATATGGAAAAATTGGATGTGGAAGCAATGATTCTTAGGCAACAATTTTCGTCACACTTGAATGAATAATTTGAATTAATATATTTATATCGATCACTCTTTGAGTTGATTTTTGTTAATAAAAGATTTGTTAATAAAAATTATTTTATTTACATAAATACTGGTATGGATTCTGACACTGGTACAGCGGTATGACTCAAATCTCGTTGCATGCATTTGCAAAATCTCTCCTCTCTGCGGTTAGCAGCTCTTATAGCAGGAAACCGTTAAATCCTTGACAACCGATATCCGAGTAACGAAATAATGATAATAATAATGAATTTCTAACGTCGCTACCCTTTGTGCTGGTGCAGTCACCCACCGCAGAACCGGCAATTGTTTTCATGATAAAGAGGCCCATATCGTAACCATTGACGTCAATGACGACCACACAGCATAAAGATCGCGATTACCATTCCTCCGAGTCCAGTGGCGTCGCATGAAAAAGGGTTAACGTTCGTTTCTAATCGATGCAAAAAGAGATAACAAGAACTTATCCATAACTCGCCCCAAGATTAAACTACGACTTTTGGTAAAGTTTCCACGTTGCAAATACAACAAAAAATATTCGCTTTGATAAAGTTTACTTTATATACTTTCTACACATCACCGATCACGGTATTATGTATGTGCGTGAACTTAGCGAAACACTTTTAAATAATCGAATGTGGAACCAGCTCATAATTTGTTGCTAAAAAGTTGCTAATTAGTTGTAGTAATGATGAATTTGTTGCTCTACATCTTTTTAAAAAAAAACGGGGTGTTTCGCTAAGTTCACATGAAGGTAGCAAAATACGATCATGAAAAATAAATAGAATAAATCGGGAGTAGGCCTAAATTATTCATTTTTTTTGTTGCTAATTAGTTGTAGTAATTGCAACATTGAAATAATTTTTTTTTAAATACGCGATGTTTCGCCGAGTTCATATGAAGTTAACAAAACAGCAACACACAAAATGATTATATATAATCGGGAAACAACTTATCGTACATAGTTTCTTTGTTGATAATTAGTTGTGACAATATCGCTGCTTTCATAGTTGTTTTTAAGAAATGAGAATTATCAAATTTTATACAAGAATAAGGGTTAAAATATGATCATTTCTCGAACGATTGGCATATGTTCCTCTTCACCAAAGCTGGAAAACAACAACTGATTCGTACGAACCTAACAACAAATTCCTATGACGATTCCGAGTCCGACAAAAATGTATAAACCCTTTATAGGGGGGTGTTTTGCTGAAAATATCAAAGAAATTTATGTTTCTTCGGATTCTCCGCATATTTTAGGAGCAACAAATTCTGCAATGCTACAACTAATTCGTACGAACATAACAACAAATTCCCATGGCGTTTCCGAGTCGGAAAAACATGAACCAACCCTTGTATGTGGGGTGTTTTGCTAAAAATAATTTAAAAAATGATTTTTATAGCTATTTTCCGCATATTTTAGCAGCAACACTGAAAAATGCGATATATCCCGGTAAGTGTGGTTTTTTCATTATTTCTGTCGAAACATCCCCCTTGAAATGGTTAAATCATAGTTTTCGGAATCGAAAACGTCATGGGAATTTGTTGTTAGGTCGGTACGAATTAGTTGTACCACTACAGAATATGTTGCTGCTAAAATATGCCAAATATCCGAAAAAATATATTTCATAGATATTTCTATCAAAACACCCCCTATACAAGGGTTGGTTCATGTTTTGCCGAGCCGGAAACATCATGGGAATTTGTTGCTAGGTTCGTACGAATTAGCTGTAGCATTGCAGAATGTTTTGCTCCTAAAATATGCGGAAAATCGCGATAAATTTTTAAATTATTTTCAGCAAAACACCCCCAGGTGACATATTACAAGAATCTCTAATACAGGGGTTACTTTGTTTTTTACGGACTCGGAATCGACATGGGAATTTGTTGTTAGGTTCGTACGAATTAGTTGTAGCACTGCAGAATTTGTTGCTCCTAAAAAATGAATAATTTAGGCCTACTCCCGATTTATTCTATTTATTTTTCATGATCGTGTTTTGCTAACTTCATGTGAACTTAGCGAAACACCCGTTTCCCAGAACTACATATATGAAAACCCTTTATGTTCGTCAACATATTAAGTGTCAAAAAAAGGGTATGAACACCATATTACATAGTAATGTTTATATTATGAAACAACGATTATATATTGATCAAGACACACTCTGTATATTGTAACTTCGAGATTTTCCTATAAAGGGGCCCCTCAGGCCCCGTGAAGTACCCGCCACTGTTACCGAACGTATTAATTTAAAGCACGTACATATACTGAACGATAATGAAGACAAAATTAGTTTTTGCATCTTTCTGGGTGGTCCTTGAGATACCCTATGAATATTTACATCGTAATAATAATTATGAAGAGTTAAGGTGAGCCTAGGAAATGTGACATCACTTTTTTTTTCGATCCGTTATTTTTTAGAATCATGGAGTGGGTACTGGAACCTTCGGCGTAGAAACAAAAAACTGGACGTTTTCCACGAAACACCGAACTACTACACTTTTTCTCGACGCGCGTTTCGCCAACCAAGTTGGCATCTTCAGGAGAAGATTAAAACTGTTTTAATCTTGTTTGTATAGGGAGAAAAGGTTGGTGCTTTTACACAACCAAAATTGAGATCATATTGAACTGTTACGGTAACCAGTGGCGGTCAAGACAATTCCTATTATTTAAGGAATTCAGTTTCCATTGATGTTTGTCGGTTAATGTGGTAATAAGGGAAACATTGTCCCTTATTCTGTGAAACCTTTTCTCTTACACAACGACGAAATGAACTATTAACAGTAATACTAATTTATATACAACAATTTACATTTGAATTTATATCGGCGTATGTTTACAAAATGCGAACCGCACGTATTTATTTTAAAGACTGACTCTTCCGCGCCTCTAACAGGGTTTATATGTTTTCCCGCTGGTCAATCGAGAAGCTGCTAGACGAAATCGCGGTAACATTAGTTTGTTCGCGAACATCTCAGATGTCTCTCGAAGCGGCAGAGAACGACACAGGGGGATTCATTGCCACGCTCGCCACAATTGTATAAGTAGGTATATTCAATTAAAACTATTTGAAAAGTGTCAATTGGCAGGTAGTACTTCCGTTGAAGACATGAAAACTTTGTCACAATAAATAGAGAAAGAAAGATGGGTATACCATGATCCTACCGATGATGCCAATGTAGTACGCGAAACCTACGCGTTGAGTGAGTTTAGTGTTTCGGTGTTATTTAGTTTTTCGATGTTATTTTCTTTTTTTACGAACTAGGACATATGATTTATACTGACCTTTTCCAGAAAACTAGGTTAGCAAATGGTCTAACGCAAAATACAAACGATGCGATGAGTCAAGAGATCGACCCCGTCGCGATTTGAAAACATCGCAATTATCGCAAATGCGAAAATCGCCTTCGACCTGGCCGTGCTAATAATAACAGAATATGCAAAATAGGCGAGTTAGTCCGTGAGTTTGATGTCATTCGACGCATTTTCACAGTTTGGCCGAGCGCCTCCAATGAATTATTGATCGGTGAGTAATAATAACTAGGGTCTGGAAAATGTGCTACAAAGCAGGGCCGGACTCGTAATCCGTCATGTCATTGACGAAGGACATATGAGAGACCAAAAAGACTGGAGTAAAAATATGTTAATAATGTCGCTTGTGTCATTCAGAAATACCGATTGTTTTCATTGCTTGAGCGTACGTTGCCACAATCAGTAGTCTTTCTGCATATCTTCTCGTTAAACGTGAGCGTTTGGCCTGTACATAACTATTACGTACAAAAAGTAACCGGGAATTGTTAAAAAGCACATACATTGTTATTTATTCATCAAAATATCCTTTGCCCCTTTCAAAGTAGGCTCCATCGAGTGCAATACAGCTATGCCAACGTTTAACCCAATCCTCCATACACCGCTCATAGGCCGCCGAAGGTATCGGCCTTCAGCTCCTTCAGCGAATTTTGTTTGATGGCCTCTATCGTTTCAAAGCGGCGGCCCCGTAGTGGCAATTTTAGTTTTGGAAATAAAAAAAATCACACGGAGCCAAATCTGGTGAATACGGTGGTTGGTCGATCCTACTTATTGAGTTTTTGGCCTTATATTCGGTCACAACCGTAGCTCGGTGAGATGGCGCGTTGTCGTTCAAAATCCAAGAATTTTCCTTCTACAATTCCGGTCATTTCCGACGGATACCCTCGCGCAAACGCCTCAAAATGCCGAGATAATACCACGCCTTCGATAATAAAAAAAACGTCAGCATAACCTTCACTTTCGACCGACTTTGGTGTGGTTTTTTCGGTTTCGGTTCATCATCATAGCATCATTCCGATGATTGACGACTTGTTTGCATGTCGTACTCGTAGACCCAGTTATGATGCGTTTCATGAAGTTTGGTTCACTATCGGCTCTGGACACCATGTCAAGAGCAACCTGCTTCCGATGCTCTTTTTGAAGAACATTCAGCTCTTTCGGAACCAGTCTCGCAGCGACGCGTTTCATGCCCAAAATATCACTCAAAATACCATGAGCTGACATTGTCGATATGTCACACTCTTGAGCCAACTCTCTAACGCTCACGTGGCGATTTTCAAGCACTAATGTTTTGATTTTGTCGATGTAGACGACGTAGAGGTCGATGGCCGACCGGAGCGAGGCAAATCTTCGACGATTTCAAGACCCGCTTTGAACTCCTTATACCACTCGTAAGCCTGTGTTTTGGACATACATGAATCGCCAAAGGCCTTATTTAATATTTTCAATGAATCGGCACACGAAATTTCGTTTGCGGCACAAAATTTTAAACAAACTCGTTGTTCCACAATTCTTTCCATTATACAATTCGCCGAGCACACTTGAGGTCGTCTGTTACTAACAGCTGCTGTAAACACACTGAGCGACAGATCGCGCTCTAAACAGGCTTGGTAATTAAGGAAGGGACTACGAATCTGAAGAAAAAAACATTTTACCGATTCCTGCGGTTTTATACTATAGCGGTATATTATATTGTTACGAACGCTGGGCCAGTCCGCCCCTGCCTGCTTCGATGATCCAGCCAACTGAACGTCGATGACGTACGCGGGCAGCGCCCGCGTCGAAAGATCGCGGCTTTTGCCCGATGGTTCGGGAATCGGCCCGGAAGCTTCTAGATATCTCCGCAAGGAGATATAACGCGGGGTTTCGACGCGGGACAGTTTAGTTCCTATTTGAATACCGGCGCGGCTTTCCGTACAACGCTCTAATATAAATTGTATAAAAATAAATTAGTGTAGTTAAAGTGTTAGTCCGTAGTTGTAGTAATTAAATAAATAGTGTTAGTTTAAAAGTACGAGTATAATTTTTCACACCTCACGAACCCGAAATAAATAAAACGTTACAATATGTATACTATAGCGGTATATTTTACTATAGCGGTGTATTATAGGTATATTATATAAGCGGTATTATACTTTTTGTAGGTGTGTACTTCGTAGACGTTTGGTCAATTGAGGGGTATAGATGCAAAACTCACATTATCCACTTTTTTTAAATTTTTCAGGAAAAAGGAATAACTGATTTCTCATTTTTCAAGTGATTTGACACTCTGAATTTGTTTTGGTATTTGTATTAGACCTTTACATTTGCTTCTCAATTGGTGAAATGACAGCACAACAATATTTAACTCCAAGAAAGTAAATTCAAATTTGGATCATGTGAGTTTTGATACAACTTTTTGGATAATGGTCGTTTTGCTCCAAATTATTCTACATAATATTATTTTTTACACTAACATTCATGAAGTTAAGCTAAGAAAAGGAACTTGGAAACAAACTCAATGGTATATCAATAAAAATTGTATGAACTACCATATAACTTACGGTTTTATTATTATCATTGACTGATGAAGTGAAATATTTTTATAATTTTCTTCTTATATTCTTATAATGTTTTAATTCTAAATCTGTTGTTTCGTCCACTGTCAGGCACAGAAATTTATTCCGTATGTCTTCTTTGATATTTCCTATGACATGTTGATATGTCTTCTGTAAATATGTTTTACGCAAGGTATAGCTACTTGACAATGGAAAATCGGATACATACTTGGAAAAAAAATGTCCAAAGTGAATATTGTCAACCAGGTTCTACGAAAGGTAACATGCGCAAAACATTATGCACAAATCAAACCTAAATTCCTCTTTTGTAACAGCACCACTAATATTTTGTTGATGGATATTCGAATATACATATCTTTCACACTCGGGTCTACGAAATATATACTGACGATTGCAAGGAATACATACATACATATGTAATCAGTGTATTGCAAAGTCGTCGTAGTTTTCAATCAACTTTTTCAGTCTACTCACAAATGGTAACGACTGTGCCATTATTGCAAAAATCTACACAAAATCAGATAATATGTAAATACAGTACACGAACTCTAAAAGAAATACGTACACGTGTCAAATACGTACACACAATAAAATATGTACATACGTTTTTTAGTTAGTCACTCACGACACATAAAATTATTTTAAACCCGGCGTTCTAGCGTCGGTTCGCTCGCATCGAGCTTATGTAAAATGTTAAATGTCGATCTACAAGGCGCTTAAAAATACGGTTTATACTTTAAGTATCATAGAGTTGTATAGTGGCAATCCTGCGTTGTGGCACCCAAGCGATGCTTCAACAGATCGGCGATTTAAAAACATCGCAATTATCGCGAATGCGAAAATAACCTTCGACTAGGCCGTCCTAATAACAAAAGAATATGCAAAATAGACAAATTGATGTCATTCGGCGCATTTTCACAGTTTGGCCGAGTGCCTCCAATGAATTATTGAACGGTGAGTAATAATAATAATAACAAACTCCAACTTGAATAATAAGCCGATGTTAATTCGTGCCTTTTGATTCGCCATTTAATGAATATGTATCGGAAAAAGTGAATCACGCGATAGATAACATATTTTTCAATCCGCTCTAATTTATGATAATAGGGCCGTCCATTGACACGCGATTGACGTCAATGCCGGCGGCGTTCGGCTCGTGTGCTCCGATCCGACCGGGCGGGGCGGATCGAATCCCCGTTTTTCGCGAAAAACCTCAAGAAACAAAATTACAGAAGGAAACGCCGGATCCCAACCGGGCATAGTAGAGTAGAGTTAGTCGATTTGTACCCCTAAACGAAAAGTAACTGACACTTCACCAAAACAATTTGCTTATCGGTTTTTGGCAACAATTTAAAATTATTGCTACATTGTTTAAATAATTCGCAAAGGTGCGAAAATCAGTTTTTTTTTAAATAAAAAAGAGAACCGTAAACTATACAAACAAATGTTTCAGATAAAAAATGTAACTAGTAAAAAACCCATCAAGAAATTTGCAAATCGGTTAATTTGTTTATCTGCAAAATTGAAAAAACCGTCAAAATGGCCCATTATTTCAATTGTTTATTACTAATTATAAAGTAAGCCTTGTGACTTTAAAGTATTGGAAAATGTAGGTATCGGTGTACTTAAAAACGCTGAAAATTTCAAATCGATATATTTTTAAGTTTTTGCAAAAAGTAAATTGTTTATTAAAAAAGGTGCTTTCGTAAAACAGCCCTTATATTTTTTGTAAACATCATAGAGTAACGATTCAAAATGGATTCTCTTCTTGATGAGTTGGACTATCAAGTACATCGAAAAATCAATTGAATTTCACAAATTTAATTGTTTAATGACAATCGTTGAATAATATTATTATATATAAAATAAGTCGCTTGGACTGATTTGATTAAAGTTGTGAGTATTCCCAGTCATTTTTTTTCACGAGCTACCCCGAAAAAAAAAATCGGCTCCCAAAGTTACTTGGAGCATTCATTTTTTTTAAATTCGCAGAAAAATCTTAGCTGTAAAAATGATTCTAGTCTCAACATTGTACGATAAAAAACGAACAAGTTATTTCATTTGTTTATAACTAAAACGGCCGTACTTTTCAATGTCAATTTTAAACAATTAAATTTGCGAAATTCAATTAATCTTTCGATGTACTTGATAGTCCAACTCATCAAGAAGAGAATGCATTTTGAATCGTTACTCTATGGTGTTTACAAAAAAAAATAACGGCTGTTTTACGAAAGCACCTTTTTAATAAACAATTTACTGTTTGCAAAAACTTAAAAATTTCGCCTAAACTGCTCCAAACAGCGCTCTAGATCACCAACACGTTGATGTTTTTGGTCAACAGTGAACAAATGCGGTACCCACTTCGAACAGAGTTTTCTAATGGACAACTCACGCAACTTAACTTTACGGTCTTCCAAAACGATTTTGTGCACTTTTTTATGTTTTCTGGAACAACTGCCGAATTTGAGCGACCAGAGCGTTCAGCATCATCAGAAAAAAAATCGAAAAACACGTAACTTTTATTTCTTAATTCAGTTTACGGATATGAAGAGAAAAAATCAATTTGTAAAATATGCGAGAGGATGGCAAAAAATATACATCTATTTTTCACCCCTTAACAACCCCTCGGGTGCGGCACTGACCTTTGACCCACTCCAAATTTAGAGCTAATGTAGTGAAACAATGTCTTTTTTCAATAGCTCTTCTTGTTCCAGAAATATACCAGAAAATACATTATTAGGGGGTAACTTTGAGGGTCAGTTTCGCCCCCTTAGACCGTTTATTAGCAGCAAAAAAAAATACGTGTCACTTAATTTTTAGTGCTCCTAAAATTTTATGAAAATCGGAAAAGAACAGTTCCGTCACTTGGCTTGGCACTTGTCAGTAATGCTCTATCGAAAATATGGTGAAGTCGCCAGGGAAATTCAATTTCACACGTTACAGAAATGCCAGATCTAAAAATTACAATTCAAAAATCTTTAAAATCGATAAACGATTTCCTCTGTAACTCCACATAAACAACGGGTAGGTACCGACAAAAAAAAAACTATAAGCTTCATACGAAAATAATAGTAATTGTTGATTTACCAAGTCTCAATTTCATCGGCCAAACTGGCTCAAATTAATATTTTTCAAAATCTCAAAAAGTCTCGCAAACTTGAAGAGATTTATGATTTTTCTAGCCCAACCCGGTCAATATCGTAAAATAAACAAAGAAATGGCATCATTGTTAAGGCTTGCAAAAAAAATCGATCGTTAATTACTCAAAAATTTATTAACGGATCACCATAGCTAAAATTTTTTTTTGTAACTTCATACTACAAATAGCAGTCCCTCCAAAAATTTCATGATCATAGTCGCCCTACTTTCGAAGTAAAAAAATAGTGAAAAAAAGCACTTTTTCAACTTCAGCAATCATTTGCAAGTTAACAATAGCACTTGGAGACTTCGGGTTGGGCTTAAAATTTTGTAAATTCAATAGGCTACAACTTCTTAAATGCATATGCTATATAAAATATGCCAAGGAACGGAGATATAAGCGAGAATGTGAAAAAAATACGTTTTTTTCACATATTGTTAATTTAAAAAATTAGCGGACGGTTTCAACTCTACGGACCTCGCGCATTATGTTCTACGCAAAAAAATACATGGGAATCCGTCAAAACTAGCCCTATATCTTTCAAGAAGACTTTTTGATGATTTTAGCTCCCTGCCTACTAGACTATAATGCTTGAGTCTGCCAGACGGTCTTACCTTAATCAATAGCAGGATTTGATATATATTTTTCCTACAGTATATCTCCAGTGCTACATAAAATAACCTTTAGAAGACGGTGCCATATTTCAATGGATTCTTTTTAATATTCAATAGTCATTTATCATAGATTTCATGAACATAAGCAATGTTATTACTAGGGTTCGGAAATGTGTGCTATGACGTAGGCTCGGCTCTATAAAACTCCATGATAATCAAAGTATAAACCGTATTTTTCAACCGCCTCGTAAATTATATACGTGTGTATTTCTTGCTCCTGCATACGTACGCCACTGACCGATCCCGCCAAGACGCCCGGACCCGCGTATGCGCGGTAGTACGTCGATCCCGTACGGGAAAACATACAACATATATGTAAATAATGTTGGTTAGTCTGAAATAACTTAATATTACAGGAAAAAAAAAACGTTTTCTATTAGGGTTTTGTTTTTGTTTTTTTCTTCAACAGGTTAAAAGTACCAATAGACCTCAAGTTGAATGTTATACAATAACGATGACAATAGCATTTCTAAATTGAGAATTAATTATCCATTATAAATGACAAATGACTAAGTGTTTGTTCAAATATTTTTGTTTTTATTTTTTGCGAACCAATTTCAATAGAAATGTTTATTCAAAGAACATAGGTATGTTGTTTGAAATATGTTCATTGTTAATCAAGCTATAAAAATATATATTTTTTTAAATTCTGAGACAAAGAAGTATCCAACTTGTTTTCGAACGTATTTATTTTTTAATCAACACCCGAGACGTGACCGACCTAATAGCACGCATTATTCTTCTTCTTGCGTCATATAAATAAAATTCTCAGATCTGTCAAGAAATGCATTTATAGAAATCCATGAGATTCCAAGAAAGCTACGTATAAAAAACCGAATAAGCATTTAGTTTACGAAAATCGTTTCTCGGATATGTCAATTGTTTTCCTTTTAATCGCTGTGGGGTACGTAATTATTAAAAGCATCCTCCTGGCAAAAAATAAACACGGTGGTGAACTTTGAACTGTGACACACCAAGAGTTCTTTTTTCTGAAGTTCGATGGCCATACAACGACTATGTTTGTGCAAATTTTGTTTGTTTTGAAGTAGTTTTGAGTGCCACTTAAATTAAAACATCTGAAGAGGATGGGAAACGCTTCTAGCAAGGCGATTGCAGGCAAGGCAAGGCCCAAATGGGTGAAACCAGGAATTAATGCCGTTTGTGAAATAACAATTTAAATATTTTAGACATAGAAATATTGGAAGACATTCCAGGGATGGACTTAAAATATGTGATTTTTGTGGAATGAAAAAAAACTACGATTGAATGATAAATAAGTTATATAAACATCGTAACAGTATTGCGAATGTTGGTCATGGACACTTCACTTATATCGTAAAAAGCATAAAAAGTAACTAAATACAAACCTTTTTAACCCCTTGACCGCTGAGGACAAAGATCTTTGTTTTTTCGACTTCGCTCAAACTGTCGGAAAATCACAAATCTTTGTCCTATAAGTAAATGCTCTACTAACGTCTGATGATGTGTAAAACGTAATCAACATGTGTTTTCTTATATTTTTGGGGATGCTGAACATGATCCCGGGATTTATTGGGTTCTATTTTGCAGCCAAAATAGGCTCGAGCTCTAAGGAAATGACCATTTTTTCAGTTTTTTAAAAAAATCGTTGTCCTCATACAGGTTTTTCCCCGGTGTTTTTATTGGTTCTATGTGTACAAATCTTTAGAGACTTTCAAAATACATTCCTCCTGCGTCCACACATCGGTTCCAGCGGGTCTTCCACGCATCAAAAGCCGCACGGTAGTCGTTTTCCGGAATCGCCTTTAAAGCGCCGGTGCAAGCCTTCTGAATGTTTTTCACCGACCCAAAATGCTGTCCTTTCATTGGGGTTTTGAGGCGCGGAAACAGAAAAAAGTCTGGGGGGGCCACATCGGGGCTGTAGGGTGGCTGGGGAATAACGGTTATGCCTGCCTTGACGAGGTAATCGGCCACTAGGAAGCAGGTGTGCGAAGGCGCATTGTCGTGGTGAAGCTTCCATGATTTTGAGATGTCTGGGCGGACGCGATTCGCCCCGCGTTTCAGCCGATTCAGCACCTCGACGTAGAACTTTCCGGTTACGGTTGTCCCCTGCGGAACGAACTCATGATGGACCAATCCCCGGCAATCAAAAAAGACAATCAGCATTGTCTTGATCTTTGACCTGGACATCCTGGCCTTCTTGGGGCGAGGGGAGTTCGACGTGTGCCATTCCGCACTTTGCCTCTTCGTCTCCGGATCGTATTCAAAGACCCAACTTTCGTCACCGGTAATGACGTCATCAAGGAAAGCGGGGTTGTCTTCGCAGGTGTCCAAAAGTTCTTGGCAGGTTTCGACGCGCCTCGTTTTGATCGTCCGTTAGCACTTTTGGCACGAGCTTCGCGCACACCTTCCTCATTCCTAAAGACTCCGACACAATTTCGTGAACAATGGTTTTCGTAATGTCTAATGTTTCGGAAATTAAACGGACACTTAGACGACGGTCAGTGTTCAACAAGTCACGCACACGTTTCACATTGTCGTCGGAACTGGAGGTTGATGGCCGTCCAGGTTCTCGTCATTGACATCTTCCCGACCTTGTGCGAAGGCCTTGTGCCACCGGAAAATTTGCCTGTCCGAAAGACAATCGACGCCGAAAGCCTTCTTCAACATTGGAATGGTTTCCGCAGCACTCTTCTCCAGTTTCACACAAAACTTGATCGCCATCCGTTGCTCAAGCAAACGTTGCATTTTTTCTTGCACCGGGTCACTGTAACGACTCTCAAAGAACGAGTGATGCGACCGCTACAACGACCGGTAGCCAACTGACGCTTGTTGAATCTTGTTGCCACGTCCCCCCACCACAATCCCAGCACGTAAAGCGCGGGCTGGCGCGTACAGTCTCGGGAAAAAAAATCACTGACATTACTTTCCGAACAAACCCTGTATACTCAAGTTATATGCTATATTTTGACAGTGTTATTTTGACAAGCTGTACAATTTCCAAGGTATTTTGACCCGCTGAACATCATGGTGTTGTCAAAATTTGGGTCAAGTGATCCTAAAGGCCAATATCGAGGGGAAATTTACCCAAAAATGACTCAATTAATGACATTAGGAAAAACTGTTTAGGAGGTAGAGTTTGGATTTCTGTTCGGACTCTCAAAGTGTATATTATTCAGAAATTCAACGACTGAAGCGAAATTGGCAAGACTTTCTGACTCAGTGCGTCGAAAATAATGTCTGAATAAAATATCAGAAAACTGTAGATTGAGGATTTGTGAGATGATTCAATGACAACGTTTAGACTTTACGATAATGTGGCGTGTGTAAGACAAATTCAGATAAAACCTAGATGATAATTGGGTCAAAATACGTTGAAAATGATATGCCTGGTAAAAGTATCAAAACGTCATAAATTGGGCCATTTTTGGGGCAATTTCGTCCCAAAACAACCATTTTATTTTCATAATGGTGGATCTAGGATGGCCGCCGATAAATGATTATCAGTGCTCCAGATTTAAATTCTTGAAAACTTAGATTTCTTTTATGGTTCTCATTTGGATGAAAACCTTCAACTAGAAGGGACTTTTTTGATGCATGGAAACGATTGTGATTTTCCCCGATTCCCACTAATTGACCTACATGTTAAGCAGGCATTTAAGTGATAAATTATAAGTATACAGATTGCAATTAAGATATTCTCAAAGACGCATGTAAGATGAGGAAATACCAACAGTTATTTACAGCAGTACTCACAATCAGTGTACGAAGCGATTATGTTTTTCGAACTTTGCACGGAGTTCCGAGAAATCGATAGAATTCCGGGTAAAAATATCGGTTTTAATACTATAATAACTGACAAACAAAAAAGTCGTTTTCGTTCAAACGCTAATGACGCAAATGATACCAAATTGACCCAAATATTTACGTAGCTTTCCAACAACGATTTGCTCTTTGTATCGAAATAAAACATAATGGGTATGTCGCAAAAGTTATACAATGAATTATTGGTTGACAAGGCGTTAAAAGAGCAAAACAAAGATCAAAACAGAAATATCGAGGCAGAACATTTTCCAAAAAAAAAAAAAACAATTTTTTTATCCAATCATATGTGGAAAAAATGATTATATTGTATTTTTTACATATTTTTTGAATATAGTATTAATTACACAGAGTACTATACAATTGCGATCAGAGGCAATTTGTTCCTTTTTTATATACAGGGTGGTTCCTAAGAAAAACTGAGTGATACTTCCTCAAATGACTTCATGAAAAAAAGTCATACAAAGATTTTTCCTATGTGGCCTAGTTTTTAGGATACAGAGCGTTTAAATTTGGTTTTGTAGTTTTTTTCGAAAATTTCTGGAGTAGACTAATATTTTCTTTTTAAATCTATGACACTTACATTTCATGATACATGAAATGTTTTGGCTGCTAATTTTTTTCCAGCAGTATCAAGAGCATGCATGTGAGTAGTTATTGCAATATGTTTTATAAAAAAAAATACGTACGCCACTGTCCCTTTGGCTTTTTAATACAATTTTGTGATTAACGAAAAAACGTCCCTTGACATTTTTTCATTTATAATGACCAGAAAATATTATACAATATAACGAGCTAAGTATCCAAAAAAAACGTCATCAAAGTTGGCCGAGCAAAAAAAAGACGTATTTCTATTCTTAATCTTAATTTTATAACCTTTTTTAATTGTCAAAGCTGTCACATTATGTGAGAGCCATTATTTGTTTTACAATTGTGACGGCTACTTGTCAAAAGTTTGACAACAACAAAGTTTTGTTTTGACCCAATTTTGGGTCAAAATTGACCTAGAAAATACCAAAGTCTACTCGTATTTTTTTGTACCGTTTACTCCAGATATATCGTTTCCGGAGTATTTTTAACCGCTGAAAAGGATTCCGAAGTCCAAATTTACTTCTGCCCCTTCATTAATCCAAAAAAAGTCCAATTTTGGGCCAAAATCAACCAAAAAAGATACTAAAGTCTATTTTTTCAACCGTCTACTCCAGATATATCGTTTCCGGAGTATTTTAACCACAGAAAAGGAGTCCGTAGTCCAAATTTACTTGTGACATTTCAGTAACCCAAAAAAAGACTTTAACAACTTTAGGTCAAGATGGCCAAAAAAAATTCCAAAATACCTTTCTATTTTGATAAAACTACTAAACCATTGTTAGAAAGTCAGACAAAAAATTCATACTAAAACCCAGAGGCAAAACTCGAACTCAAACTTACACAAGCAAACTCATACTGAAACCCAGACGCACAACTTACAATGAAACTTAGACAATCAAACTGTTACTCAAACCGAGACGCAAAACTCACACTTAAACTGTGACAAACAAACTAAAATTCAGGGAGTATAAGTTACAAATAGAAGACAAATAAGACAAATTCGCAGCTTGTGTGACTGAAACAAAGTTAAATCTCTGTTTAAATAGCCCGCACAAAATTGTACGTAAAGAAATTGTAAATAGAATAGATTTAAAAGACTTGTTTGCTAAATTGTATCCCGCAATTGGGGTTTTGTAGGAAATTGAATAACGAGAAGTAAATTTGGACTACCGACTCCTTCACAACGGTTGAAAATACTCTGGAAATTATGTCTGGAGTAAAGAGTATAAAAAATAGACATTGGTATTTTTTTGGTCAATTTTGGCCCAAAATTGGACTTTTTTTGAGTTAATAAAGGGTCAGAAGTAAATTTGAACTATGGAATCCTTTTCAGCGGTTAAAAATACTCCGGAAACTACATATCTGGATTAACGGTACAAAAAATAGTCTTTGGTATTTTCTTGGGCAATTTTGACCCAAAAATTGGGGTTTTGTGGAAAACTAGTGAGTGATGGAGCAAAATGGACATCGGATTCGTATTCAGCACATAAAAATACATCAGAATTGATATGTCAGACCTCGGGTTCAGAAAATTTGGTTTTTTTTGTGTGTGAAAGTGTTTTTAATATAGAATTTTATTTTTACCTTTCCTTCACTGCATTTTCTATCACCAACTACGTATTATAGAAACCTAGTACTACTAATACAATAAAATACGTACTACTCGCACATAACAGCACATTTGCCTAGTAGGTAGATAACTGTAGTTTTATAATACCTTTAGACACCCACAAATCGCATTTCTAGCATTTAAAGACATAAACTAAGTTTTCCTATTAAATTTTGTTAAACTGCTGCTGCTTTTATTTTTTTTTTTTTTATGATCGTTTATAGATTTTTGAGAAGTTACACTTTTTTCACAGGTCCTTTTTTTCACCAATTCGGTCTCGTACATATCGATAGGCGAGCATATCGTATTTCTACATGACCCGATAAAATTTGGATCTTTTGGAATTTTTTTCTTGAAAATGTTGAATTTACGGAGAAAATTACCAAGAACAAAAAAGATCTTAGAATTACCCATATAATACGTATGAAGATTTATTTTCTGGAGTAATTTGAACGATTTTTTGATAACTGTACCATAAAATCAAAAAAGTTCCTCGAAAAATTTTGAATAAATTCAGGTGCATTTATTGAGTAATTTTAAGCATATGTTTACTTTAAGAATTTGTCTTTTTCAATTGTTTTGAATCGCAAATAGCGTAAGTTATAAGCCTCCAAAGAGCGGTGTACCGCGAGGGACATTCTGGGCCGAAACGGGTTAAACCACACGCTCAATCGACACATTATGGACAAATTCATATTTTTAAATAAAAAATCAATATTTCGGACTCAAAATGGCCTGTGTGAGGTACTTTTGTCTACTTTCTCCAATGTTGAAGTTGGTTTTTGCATACAACCACTAGAAAATACAAAATTAACCCCTAATATAGGGTAATTTTTTAATATTTTTTTCCAAACTTTACTGTATGTAGGAAAGAGTTCACGGGGAATTTAAAATAATAGATACGTTTTCTATGAAGGTAAAATAATCATATAAGTATATGCAAATTAATTTTACTCCCCTCTCTCGGAGGGTGTATTTAGGGAATGAAGGGTTAGGTTTTGGATAGAAAAAAAGAAATAAATATTGGGGACTCAAATAACCGTTATACGGTGTTATATTCTCCTCTTTCCATTTTTAAGGTTTGTTACATAATGAATCATTATGTAATAATGATCCTGGAATCTAAAATATACAACCCCTACAAAAAAAAAATTAAAAACCTCGGAAAAAGTATGAAATATGAGTTTAAAAATATACATATATGTACATATATAAGTTTACATGGTCTTCGAATTTGAATTTAAATTCAGATTGACGATTTCAACATTTGGCAGTTATCAATTCACTATTAAATCATCAGAAAATATAAAAAAAAATAAAACATTTCTTGTGAATTAATATTTCTCGGGGAGATTATAATATAAATATGATATTAAATTGTAGACTTTAAAACTAGACATTACCATTATCTAGACTAAACCTATCTAGACTAACCATTACCATTATCTAAAACTAGACATCATCAAGTGTTGAAAAAATCTCATAAGATTATTTTCTAGGGACTGTACGTAAAATCACCTCATAAATGAAAAAAGAAACATAAGCACCTAATAGAGGCCACTTTAGGCCCTAATAGTCATTTTACCTGTTATATTCAAAACCAACCCTTCATTCCCTAAGTACACCCCCTGGAGCAAAAAAATAAAATTAATTTCCATATGTATGATTATTTTATCTTCAGGATGAACCTTCTGACATTTTAAATGCCCAGTAATTTGTCCATAATGTTTGGATCGAGCGTAAGTAGTTTAAGAAACAGCAGTTATTTTAATAGGAAATCCTAGTTTAATAGCTCATTTTCTAGAAAATCCAATAGATATTTTACGTTGGCCTTGGGGGCATCAAATTACATTTTTTTAACATTGTTCTTTACATTTATCCCGTAAATGTGGTGTGCCTGTTGGACAATAAATTATTCATTTATTTGTTTATTTATTTATTTATTTATTATGTATTTGATAATATCAAGAGACACAGACTGCGTTTCTTGTTGTCTAATTTCAGTCTAGCGGCAGAAGAAGCACTTGTGAAATTTACAGTTCATTTTGAAATGGAAACTAAATAAATTAATGTTTTCCAAAAGATTTAATACATGTATGTAGGTACCTTTATGTCACAACTGATTATTATTTTCCAATACACAAAATAATTGCAAACCGATCTGTTTATTATAAGTAATAATTACTTCTCTAAATATCCTTATCAACTAACATATACATAATTATGTACGGACATATCCTCATGTCGATGGATAAAACTGAAACTTTGTACCCGATCTTGAATCTAGTTCATAGGAAATCTCCCTCTGGCTGGAAATATTGGCGTGCGCGCGACATAGAGGTCAAAAAAATAGCGCCACATAGTCGAATTTGTTTATAAACATACGGTGTATATCCAGACCATCGGCCAACTCCAGACGGTGTGCCAAAGTACATCTATGTAACTTTTTATCTCGTTTCGTACCAGAAATAGCGTCTTGTTGGTAAACATTGTTGATATTTATACTTTCACTAATATTTGGTAGCTAATCTTAATATTTTTATATTGTACAATGTCACAGTGAAGATGGAACAGTACGATTTATTCTTAACAGCATTTTTTTTTTTGTATATTTAGACCAATATCTACACGTTTACTTTGATATATATTATAACAAAAAAAGTTGCACTAACCAACATAATGTACAGGGTGTCCCAGAATTTTGTTTACAGGCCAATATTACTCGCCTGATATATTTAAGAGAAAATATTTCCTACAAAATGATGTCAACCTGTTCTCTCAGTGCATAACAGCAAATACTAGCTTGTAACTTAATAGTTACTTTATTACATGATTATTGTTAATTATACTTTGAACAAAATAAAACCCGATGACTTTATTAAATGTGTGCAGTGATACCACCACTCAGTCAATGCCTACTACAATAAGTTTGTAGGATAATATATAGATGGCGTCACTATTGACAAATCCATATGATTTTTAGATAGAAGCAACCTTCAACTGTCATTCCGACCATCAGTTTACAAGTTAGAGTGGTCTTAGTGACGCTATGACTTGTTCACAAGTCTCTAAAAAAGTACTCGCCGGAGAGACACGGCTCCAATGAGGTGAGCCGAAACTGAAGCGTATTCTGAAGGGTTGGAAAATCGTTCTATAGGAAGGGCCTTCAGATGGTTTCTTTTAAAATTGCTATTAAACCTACATCGTTGAATATTTGTAAATGATTGTTGCTTTATTCAAGAAAGTATGCCTTTCCATTATTTATGAAAAACAATTTCAGTTAAATGGCTTGGCAGTAGTTTATTCTTTTCACCCAATTTTGAAGTACATTTTCGATTATTGGTGGCTCTATTGCACGAATAACTCGATTGATGTTTTCATTTCAGTGCGTCAATTGTTTGTGGATCGTTGGAGTAACAACGGTCCTCAACATGTCTCCACAAAAAATAGTCCAACGTGACCGAATTTAGTGTGCAAAAGATCGATTGTTTCACGGCTTGTGTGACACGTTGCTCCATCATGCTGGAACCAAAGCTCGTCCAAGTCCAAATTATCCAATCGCGGCCACAAAAAATCAGTTAACATGTCTCTATAACGCATTCCATTTACTGTAACGCTGTTACCATATTCATTTAAAGTACGGACCAATGATGCCACCACTACAAAACCCACACCAAACAGTCACTCTTGCAGGATGCATTGGCTTCTCTATGACTACGTGTGGATTTTCGGAACCCCAAATCCTACAGTTCTGTTTATTAACATGTCCTCCAAGATGAAAATGAGCTTTGTCCGAAAAAATTATTTTTCGATTGAAATCGGCGTCATTTTCAAACTCATTTAAAGCCCACACGGAGAAGCGATAACGAAGTGGATGGTCATTTTCCTTTGCCTCTTGAGTAAATTGCAACTTGTAAGCAAATAATCCGAGATCTTTATGCAATATTCTCCTCAGAGAAGTGCGACTCAAGTTGTTGTGATCTGTGACGAGTTGAGGTTCTTGGGTTTTCACGCACACTTTGGGCAACAGCAGCAATTTTTTCAGCTGTGCGCACCAGACGAGCACGTGGATGACTTCTGCTATCCATAAGCATGCCAGTTTCACGAACTTTCCTCAAGAACTTTCTTACACCAGGCGCTGACGGAGCTTCATTTCGACCAAAAATTGTTCTCAATTTTCTCACCGTTTCTGCAACACAGCATTCACTTTGGAAATAATTTTTCAATATTTGCGTTGTTCAAGCGTAAAACGATCTATTTCTTATAGCGGAGGTTAGACACCACATACATATATGTCAAATGTCAAGCACGTCAGTGTCGGCAATGTAGAATTAACAGTCAGTTTAAAAAGAAACCAATAGACGGCCCACCCTTTATAAGAAAGGCATACAAATATTAGAGAAGCGTTGGAATGAATATATCACTCTTGAAGATGAATAAAGTCGAATTTTGCCTAAAAGTTGTTTTATTAGTCATCCTATGAAGTTATTAAGTTATGTTGTATATTGAAATAAAAACTATAATGGGACATTTTATTGAATTTTAAAGTTTGCGCTTGATATTCGTTGTTATGCAGTTAGCAGCAGATCCTAAGTGGCGTGTTGTATTACTTTGTTGGCAGTTTGAAAGTATCTGAACCTTACCATTGGCTCGGATAGTGGTTTATGTCTTTTTTGAGCTTCAGACTTTTATCTTGCAACTGTTATTTTTAGAACAATCAAAACTACAGTCCAATATATCGTTTTTGCGTGTAGCATCAGCCTTAAACTTGCACGTTTCTACAGTTAATTACATTTTACCAAAAGCAAAAAACAATGAACTTATAAAATCATCTAAAAACCGTAATCCTAGCAAAATGGTTACAAATACTGTAACATTGAATGGCATGCATACAAATTTCCATAAACCACTTGACTTTATATCAACATTATATCATTTGAAGGTTTTTTTTTACTGTGCATGATCAGTACCAGATCAAGTAATACATCTTCAAATATTACTTCTTACGGTGTACGAACACTTTCTTCTGTCACTGTACGTCTGTTCTATGTACACGTTGCACAAAATTAAGATTCTCTACCAGCCAGGACGTCCCAGCTTGTACTATGGTAGAATTAGATTTAGCCGAAAAGTAACTGACACTTCACCAAAAAATTGCTTTTTGTAGAGGAGGCTGAAAATATTAAATATCGTTTTTTGGCAACAATTTAAAATTATCGCTGCATTGTTTAAATAATTCGCAAAGGTGCGAAAATCAGTTTTTTTTTTTTTAAATAAAAAAGACAACCGTAAACTATACAAAAAAATGTTTCAGATAAAGAATGTAACTAGTAAAAAACCCTACAAAATCCATCAAGAAATTTGCAAATTGGTTAATTTGTTTATCTGCAAAATTAAAAAAACCGTCAAAATGGCCCCTTATTTCAATTGTTTATAACTAATTATAAAGTAAGTCTTGTGACTTTAAAAGTATTGGAAAATATAGGTATCGGTGTAGTTAAAAAACGCTGAAAATTTCAAATCGATATATTTTTAAGTTTTTGCAAAAAAGTAAATTGTTTATTAAAAAGGTGCTTTCGTAAAACAGCCCATAATTCATCATAAATCATAGAGGAACGATTCAAAATGGATTCTCTTCTTGATGAGTTGGACTATCAAGTAAATCGAAAAATTAATTGAATTTCACAAATTTAATTGTTTAAAATTGACATTGAAAAGTACGTCCGTTTTAAAGTTATAAACAAATGAAACAACTCGTTCGTTTTTTATCGTACAATGTTGAGACTAGAATCATTTTACAGCTACGATTTTTCTGCGAATTTAAAAAAAATGAATGCTCCAAGTAACTTGGGAGCCGAGTTTTTTTTTCTTTTCTTGCACTCATAACTTATTCAATTTTTTGATTTTTTTTTAAATTAACACAGTAATAAGATCAAATCTTGCTCTGTATTATGTAAGAATTTCGAAAGTATGTAGTAGTCGGTTTCGTTTACAGCATTACAATAATGTGCATCGTTATTTTAGTAACGCGCGTGGATGCATGAGTGATGACGACACGGCAGAGGCAGCAGTGTGGTTCTCCTGCGCGCAGATTTTCTTTCGGTCGCTTCAAAATCACAGAGCACGAAAAAAATCGGATTATCCAAAACTATACATCGTAGAATGATAATTTTTAATTTGGGGTAGCCCGTGAAAAAAAATGACTGGGAATACTCACAACTTTAATCAAATTAGTCCAAGCGACTTTATTGTTATTATTCAACGATTGTCATTACCATTACCATTAAACAATTAAATTTGTGAAATTCAATTAATTTTTCGATGTACTTGATAGTCCAACTCATCAAGAAGAGAATCCATTTTGAATCGTTACTCTATGATGTTTACAAAAAAAAATAAAGTCTGTTTTACGAAAGCACCTTTTTAATAAACAATTTACTTTTTGCAAAAACTTAGAAATATACCGATTTGAAATTTTCAGCGTTTTTTTAAGTACACCGATACCTACATTTTCCAATACTTTTAAAGTCACAAGGCTTACTTTATAATTAGTTATAACCAATTGAAATAAGGGGCCATTTTGACGGTTTTTTCAATTTTGCAAATAAACAAATTAACAGATTTGCAAATTTCTTGATGTGTTTTGTAGGGTTTTTTACTAGTTACATTTTTTTATCTGAAATATTTTTTTATAGTTTACGGTCCTCTTTTTATTACAAAAAAATCTGATTTCCGCACGTTTGCGAATTATTTAAACAATGTAGCAATCATTTTAAATTGTTGCCAAAAAACGATATTTAATATTTTCAGCCTCCTCAACAAAAAGCAAATTTTTTTGGTGAAGTGTCAGTTACTTTTCGTTTAGGGGTACAAATCGACTAATTCTACTCTACTATTGGTTGGCAGGCCAGCGCAGCAATCGTTGTTCGCCTCGATCGTTCTCTTCGATTCGAGACACCCCGTATACGATTTCCTCTACCTCCCCTCCCACCTCGTCGAAAGTATTTCGATGGCATTCACACCGAGATCCTCATGCACGGCCGTGCCGTTCTATGCTTTCCAACCTAGCGCGGCACCATAAAAACGGTTTCAAAAAGCGACGGTCACGTGACCGATTGACGTCAATGGTGACCTCCGTGAGCCTGCCGGCGGTCACACTCGCCTAACACACTGGCTCTCCGTCTCTCTCTGTTCCGAATCCGAAGACCTTCTAGCGGATCTCACGCAAGAAACTTGCGTGCATGCATTGGAGAGATGTGCCACGATTTGTTTTTAGTTTATTATTCATCGTTGCCCTTTGAAGGGAAGTAACGTTTAGTCCAGTAGGCAGGAGGTAAAATCGTCAATAAGTGTTCTTGAAACATATAGGGCTAGTTTTGAGGGTTACCTATGTATTTTTTTTGCATAGAACACAATGCGCGGGGTCCGTACAGCTGAAACCGTCCGCAATTTTTTTCAACTAACAATTTGTGAAAAAAAACGCATTTTTTTTCACATTTTCGCTTAAATCTTCGTTCCTTGGCATATTTTATATACCTAGCATATGCATTTAAGAAGTTGTAGCCTATTGAATTTCCAAAATTTTAAGCCCAACCCGAAGTCTCCAAGTGCTATTGTTAACTTGCAAATGACTGCTGAAGTTGAAAAAATGCTTTTTTTCCACAGTTTCTATACTTCGAAAGTAGGGCGACTATTATCATGAAATTTCTTTAATTTATGGTATAAAGTTACAAAAATAATTTGAGCTCGATCCGTTAATAACTTTTCGAGTAATTAACGATAGCAATTTTTGCAAGCCTTAATTAACAATGACGCCATTTCTTTGTTTATTGTCCGATATTAGAAAAATCATAAATCAAGTTTGCGAGACTTTTTGAGATTTTGTGTTCTACGCTAAAAATACATAGGAACCCGTTAAAACTAGCCCTGTATGTTTCAAGAACATATACAAGTCTCTGCCTACTGGACTGGTTGGGACAGAGGCTGGTACCGTTTCGGCTCGTGCCATTTCGCGAATTTGATACTCCCAGGCCAAGTGCTTTTTGCAGCTGGTTATTCTAAGTAACCACTGGTTTCTTTAATAAATAGGAGGTAACCAGTAGGAAACAGAATGAATGAATTTTTACGAAAAAATAACTGGACCAGGCGGTATCAATTTTCAAATGACGTAATTTGTTTGGTGTCTGTTCCAAAATTGAAATGCCTCATAAAACTGTAATATCATAATTTGATATGGGCCAGTTGAAAAACTTGTGGAAAATTTGTTATTAAACAAAATGTAAAAAAAAACCTCTAAGATCCGGTTTCCTCCCTTTCTTCTTGATAACTCGTAAAGTATTCGTTGTAGAGAAAACTTGGAGAAAAAAGTTTTGTTTTTAAATTTTATTCAAGGTGTTTTAGGTTAGAAACAAAAATCGTTGTGTTGAAAAAAAAATTGAACAAAGACACAGTTTCTTAGTGTATAAGTATAGAGAACCAATGAACGAAATTTAATTTTAATTTTATTAAGTGAAGCGTCTATCCGAGTTCTTTTAAACGATGTTTTTTAGATTTCATTTGATCGAAAATTCGCAGAGCTATTTAAAATGTTTATAAAACAACACAAAGGAGAATTTGGAAAAAAACTTAGTTTTGTTCAAGTTTTTTCGACCCCTTATATTATACATATGATCTTCAGACCGTGGCTTAGAAAACGATTTGATGTAATAAAACAACACACCAAATTTCATCCAAATCGGTCGGATAATTTTGCAATCCGGCCTTTTGCAAAAACGCGAATTTTAAAAACTATCGATGCCAAGATAATGAATAATGACACACTGAGAGCGCGTCGCTGTTTTGAACTCGTGAACTGAGTTTTAAAAGGACTGTGTTTACTCACAAGTTTCTTAACTTAATGTACGCGTATTTAAAAACGAAAACGTTGTTTCTAACCAAAACCAAATTATTTTTATCAGTAGGTATTCGTTTTCCAGGGCGTGTTGAACATTTTTTTTTAATCATTCGTTATGTTCTAATCAGACGAATTACAGTAATTAAAAATATCTTAAAACAATTATTTATATTATATCGCCGACAGCACGTAATTGACCTGTTTACATACATAAACAATTTTCCAGTAAATGCGATCTATTTGCAAGTAGATGGGGACACCTACTGTGTAAAAATATCCTCGCGCATCCACATCGTCTACGCAAAAGGCATATAGCGTCATCTAACAGGCAACGCTCGATCTAGCGTTAGAACAGGGCCGGCTCTAATAATTGCAGGTTGGTGAAAATCGAAAATAACAAATTAATTTGAAACTGTTACAAATAATCCTACATATAAACGAAGCAAATAACAATATCAGAAAAATAATATATAATATATATAAAAATAATATATAAAAAAACACATTACTCATTAAACATTTGATAGCATCACAGACATCAAAAAGCCCCCTCATCATATATGTTAATGAATTTTTGAGAAGCTTCTGGTGAGTTTACAAGTACATAGGTCTAGTCTCATTTGAGGTGTTAAAAATAAACCGAAAAATATATAGACAGTGGCAATATGAATGACGAATACTTACACAACATTTATAAGTATGCAACCTTTAAAACTATTTTCTTTTTAAATACGAATAGACCCAATACTGTATTGAATTGTATACAAAAGCTAGTAGAAGTATACTCATTATACTAACTATAGTAGAAGTATTATACTATAGTAGAAGTATACTCATTATACTTCTACTAGCTCTTGTGCTTTTTTGCAGGCATTCCATTGTAATCCTGGAGTGGGTACTGGAACCTTCGGTGTAGAAACAAAAAACTGGACGTTTTCCACGAAACACCGAACTACTACACTTCTCTCGACGCGCGTTTCGCCAACCAAGTTGGCATCTTCAGGAGAAGATTAAACCTGAGTCTCCTCCTGAGTCTTCTCCTTTCGTGTAAAATTTCGTGGAAAACGTCCAGTTTTTTTTATTCCATTGTAAGCTTATTTAAAAAAAATGTAATTATTACCTTCAGCTTTTCGATATTTTCTTTTTCGATGTCTTTGTTTTTGGAACATTTCTTGTCGCCTAGTAGAAGCTGTAACAATTTCACATCTTATTAGTATGTACATGTTTATATATTTTTTTTTAAAGTAAAATAATGGAAACGATAAAAAAACGTTTTCTATTAATTGATTTTAAATACAGTGTGTCTCAGTAAAGGTAAATCCACCCTTCTAAAATCTTCATTAGACCTTAAGTGGGACACACTGTATATCAGTATTAATATTTTTTTCTCTCTATTGTATTATAAAGAATAACTAGAAAAATAACTTTACAAACATAAATTTTAAAACCATAAAAATTATTTTTCAAGCTATTTTTGTATGTTTACAAGTTTTGAAGAATACTGAAGACAGTGCGCCTCTGTTATTTCTTTGTTAAAAAAAATCCTATTGCTTTTTTCTCAATTTTTGACCAAATAAAATCTGTTATAGTACATTCAGTCCAGTAGGCAGAGAGCAGTCCCTCATATTCAATTCATGATCATAGTCGCCCTACTTTCGAAGTAAAAAAAAATAGTGAAAAAAACACTTTTTCAACTTCACCAGTCATTTGCAAGTTAACAATAGCACTTGGAGACTTCGGGTTGGGCTTCTAATTTTGGAAATTCAATAGGCTACAACTCCTTAAATGCATATCCTACATGAAATATGCCAAGGAACGGAGATATAAGCGAAAATGTCCAAAAAACACGTTTTTTTTTCACAAATTTTTTTCAAAAAGAGTTAATTAAAAAAAATTAGAGGACGATTTCAGCTCTACGGACGGCGCATTGTGTTCTACGCAAAAAAATACATAGGAAACAGTCAAAACTAGCCCTAAGAGATAGGAAGGAGTCTTGGTCAACGACTTAAATACATCGGTATATTTAAATATTTAGTTTTCAAAAAAAATATATCAAAATCGTACTCTTGATATACATAAGGTCAGAGAACTGTTTCGGTTCATTTAGAACGTACCGTATGCGTCGCTGGCTTACTAATAAAATACGATGACACCGAACCGGTTAAAATCATTATAATCTGCGTCTGATTCCGATTTTTTCACCAAACCGTGAGTCTGAAAGCTGGATGTGTAATAGTCCGATAAAACGTGTTTTCTAGAATTATTATGCCATAACACGCGGGTCTTGATTGTTACACTACCTTTTTATCCGTAATTGTCTAGATCATGAAGCGTGGAGAAACGCACAGAATAAATGCAGTATGCATGTAAATAATATATAACGAGTCATTAAAAAAAAAAGTCATTAAACTGGCTATGAACGAGAGAGAGCCACTGGCTTTGTGGCTGGCACAATTGTAAAATATATAACGGAATTCAGTTTCAATGAAGAACAGAGGCGTTTCACTTGAAATATATTTTAGAAATAGCAGTAGAATCAGTGGAAACTGGATATATTCTGTGAGAGCTGCGTATAAGGACTTCCGGGAAGTTCTTCCATGCGCATTCATTTAGACCATTTTAGCCGATAAGTAAAACGGGACTCTGTGAAGTTGGCACCCCGAAAAAGCGAATTTTTTAACGAAATTAGCATGGTTTGTTAGCCCAAGATGAGCCTAGGATAGCCCAGCATTTTATTTCGTTAGCCCACCTTTCAATCAAAAGTTACAACAAAAAAATATTTTTTTAGGTTGAGAACCACTGAAAAAAAAATAGTTTAATTCGATGTTTTAACACTGTCATTCGATTGCCCAAGCCACAGAATTATAAAAACAGTAGACACTAAGATAAGATATTGTCAAACAGTTGAATGACAATCACTGAAAAGAAAAGTAGCAGATGATCAACCGACTACAAAGAAGCCAAGACATGAAGCCAGTCATTGTGACAACTATGAGGACATAGACAACCTTTCAAAGATGGCGGATGGTCTTTTTGTTGTCCCTGCAAAGGAGGAGTTCATGACAGATGCACTGGTTTCGTCGAAAATTTAGATTTTGATTATTTCCTGTGTCCAAAGTGCGTTCAACGCCAGCGTGACATGAGAAAGTAGAGTGCTAAATAGGTTCATTGATGATAGTTTGGTAGGGACTTAACTCATTGCAACATTATTCCTTTTGAACAAGTTAGCTGCCTATTTCTTATAGGTTGTATAGTCCTTCTAATTTTAATTGAAAATGATAAATACGCCTGGGGAACAAAAAAAGCGGTGTAACTTTATGATTCCATGGGCGTGCATATATCTTTTATAAATTCGAAAATTGTGAAATAATTTTTTTTCATTCAAATCAATATAGGAGATTAAAATTAGCCTGCATACAAAACTCTTAATATATGTAATATAATTTGCTGTAAATAATGCTCATTTAGCCAGACAATCTCAAAAAATTGTCTGTGTTAATAAACCTAGCTGAAATAAACGTCACTGGCGTCTTAAACAAGTTGAGTGCCTAAAGTCGTAAATCATTTTAACGACGTCGTAAAAATTTTATGGCACAGTGGACCGAAGAAGTATTAGCAATGTATTAAATGCAAAGTAGTCTAATAATCTCGTTGACCGGTGTTACCGCCAGTGGTTTTACTCTGTGCGGCCAGCCGCCTGAGCCGCCGTTGCCGGCTCTTCAAAATTTTCTTAAGTATAGTAATATACATAAAGTTGTTTGAATTTATAATTATTTTTTCCGGCAATTTTAAACGCTTTATTTTAATGCTAACTAATAAATTTATATCTATGTATTTTTTTTAAAATATTTCCAAACTAGCTTTCTAAGAACGTCACGAACTAACAGTTTACTGAAGTATGAAGTATACTTGTATAGTGAGCTTAGCAATTTTAGAAAATATATCTGACAACCTTGCTTTTTTTCTACCTATTTTCAATTTAGAATGGAAATAGAGTAAGTGCCTATCTATTTTTAATCCAATGTTACCTATTAGATAGTTCAATCTGTGTTATTAAGATTTATTCAAGTTAACGACAAAGTTTATTCTTGGTTCTGAAAGATATTCTGAAGATTTTATTCACGTTTTTACGGAAAAAAATAATTTTTTAAGAAAAAATTGCCTTTTGTAAGTACTTTTTTGCGTTAAATTTTTTTTCACTGTTCATGATGCTTGGAAGGCAAATCAAACACCCGTTGTACATTAAAAATATTAAAAATACAAATATTGATTAAAGAAGATTTGTGTTTTTGTGTTTTGAATTACCCGACTGCATACCCCACTTTATCTGACCAGGTACTTTGCATAATTAAACTTTAATTTTATAATAGAACATCCTATAGAATTTATTTAAAATTATCTTTTTTCTTTGCTAAAATGGATGAAACTTGAAAACTGTAGATTAGGTATTTCCCAACCAAATTTTTATACATTGTAAAATACATATTAAACCACCTACCCTCCAAATTTGAAGTTGTTTGGAGCATTACAGTCGAAGCCAGGCTGTCAGAACTAAAAAAGTACCCCCCCCCCCACTTTACCCTACTCTCCCCTATATACAGGGTGTTCCAAATAATGTGGACAATCTAATATCGGGAGCATAATGTTTGGGTCAAAATAATACTAGATGTTCATATACCCTTTTTTGATGGGATGCACCCCTATTGCGATAATCGATATAGGGTGGTAAATGCAAAGTAAAGTTTCATCCCTGTTTCAATCTACACATTAAATAAAGCTCGAAACATTTCAGTATGTTATTATAATTTATTAATGGTAAGGTATATAAAATTAAGACATATCTGTATAATCAAATCTTTAAAATCACACAAAATCAGGACCAATCACAAGATTGCTAAAACTCAACGCATGTATACATAAAATCAACGAAAAGTAGACCACGTCGTGTTGATGCAAAGTATTTATTGAGTACCAAATTTTAATTTTTTTCTTTCATTACAACGATTAGTATACAATACAGTTTTGGCACAATACACACATACATATAAAAATATATATTGACTGGAGAATATAAATCGACCCATATAGACCAATCAACACAATGAGGAACAAGGATACAACATTTTTTATTAAAAAGTTAAGAAATCGAAATTGAAACTCTTTTTTACGTACTATATTTTTTTATTATACTACCATTTGATTAGACAGTGCTAATTGATAAATGTGACTCAACTTTCATTCATTCATTCAATCACTCTTTTAGAAACATCTTCGCCATCGACTTACTCTTCGCATTGACATTTAACTTGAATTACTTATTTATTCTAATCAATATATACAAATTTAAAAATCAGATCATTATCACAATGTTAAAATCAATCGCTTACAATCCGTCACGCAAAAATATCACAGTACCCGTCGCATTCAGTTCCCCATCAGCACCATGTGCTCCGTAGAAGTCCCGTCTAGATAGCCGTGACTCCTGCCCGTCATCCTGCGGTACAGATTGCGACAGAGGCCTATCCTCACGGCCATCTCGACCAACACGAAAATCACCACGACCACGAAGAGCAGTACCATGAGGTTCTGCAGGTGTTGGACGCTGACCAGCACCTTCTTGTTCTCCATCAAGATCTCGCTGTTCTGGACGAACAACTCCCTGGAGTACTCGCGCGAGCGCGTGGTCGTCGCGGCGCTGGTGGTGGTAGAGGGCGCCACGGTGGTCGACGTGGACCTCGGCTTGTAGGTGCCCGAAGCGGTGCAGTTAACCGCGCCGAGCGCCACTTTAGAATCCACGAGGTAGTGCCTTAGAACTTCCACCGTTTCGCACAACCAATCGTTCTCCGAGATGTCGAGGGTCTTCAGTCGAGGAAAGTTCCTTCGCAGATGGGAGACATCCAGACTGCGCAAGTAGTTGCCGCTTAAGTTCAATCTCTCTAGATTTGAAAACGAAAAGTTGCCCCACGTGTCGAACGTGTTCAACAGATTACTCGCCAAATTCAACACCTGTAGATTTTCCATACCAGTCCACTTCTGGATATCTATTTCTTTCAGTTGGTTTCTGCTCAAATCCAACTGCTTCAAAGACCCGAAGGGACTGAACATCTTGGGAGGGATCTCTTTGATTCTGTTACGACTTAAGTCTAACTGGCTCAAGTTTCCTAAGTTGGTGAAAGCTGCGCTGGTCATGAACGTTATTTGGTTCGTGGACAAGTCCAACACTTGCAGACGGGTCAAGTGGAGGAAAGCCAGAGAGTCGAGCCTTTCGAGCTGGTTTCCGCTTAGGTCCAGTTGCCTTAGATTCTCAAGGCCCTCGAACACAAATTCCGACAGAGTAGAGATGTTGTTGCCTCTAAGGACGAGAAAATGGAGGCAGAACAGCTGGTTAAACGCTCCGTCGTCCATAGTCCGTATCTGCTTGTTGCTAAGGTCGATTTTTATTATGCTGTCCGAATCGAAACTGATGAAGGAGTTTCTGAGCAGTCTGTCGATCGTTTTGAAGGTGAAGTTTACGTTATTCCCCTGGTATGTTGGATGGCGCGGGTTAAAGCTGTTTTTAGAACCCTGGTAGGCCTCCAGTGATGAAAACGAAACCGTTTTAGAATCCGTCAAGATACATTCTCGTGTCTGTTGAGTCTGTACGAAACGGAAAAAAATCGTCAGAAACGCCAGCTTTTGGAGAGGAGTCGGAATAAGAATCATCTGAAAAATACATGCAAAGTGTATACCAGGTATTGAGTTGGTAATTAATTGTAAACACGTTAGCCGTACAAAAGCAACCAATTGTTGTATTACTTATTTAAAAAAAATAGATTCTTTCTGAAATATTTGGTATATGTAAATTAACAGCATTTTTATAGCTGTAAGGAAAATTTCATGTAATAAATATATTTACAAACACACTATATGAGCAATGCATAAATCAAGTTTTAGCTTCATATTGCATTAAATACCTACATAAAAAAAAAAAAATTTAAGAATGGCAATATCTACGCAGCAAAAGTATTCGTACTGCGCATGACCTTAGTGTCCCGGGTAAAACGGCGAGACCCCAGTTGTTAAGACTTCAGTCACAATTTTCAATTATATATTCAGACGAGTGTAAACAACTGTATGTTGTGTGAATCTGTTAAAATATTTTTAATTATAATGGGACGTAAATCAGAAACAACAGCGCAGGAGAGACAAATGGCAGTACAGTGGCATTTAGAAGGAAAATCATATAAAGAAATGGGTGATTTGTTAAAAAAGAAGCAAAAGTACTATACAATATATTATAAAAAGATGTCGAAACACATATTTCTCAAATGTCCTCCTTTTTTTTGTGTCAAAATTGTGTTAAAAGAATAATACCTAACATAATACCTAACATGTTCGTACTTTACAACACAAATAACCATTAAAGAAATATGTGAAATAAACCTTTTTATATAACTGTACCTACTGGATACAGTTTGAAATGCTAAAAAATATCGTTGAAAATTCTCAATGAAAATGTTGCATTGCAACCTGTGAAATACTATAGTTAAAAACACTCTGTGCATTTGCGGATCTAAATAACTGATTGTATACATTGAAAGAACATTAACTTTTAAAATTATTAAACAAACTATGACAATATGGACTGATAGATATGTACAGGGTGTCCCATTTTCGAGATTTTTCTAAGGTATCTCGGTTATTACAAGAGATAGGATGCCGTTTTCGCAATTTGAGGGAAATTTACAAGGCTAATTGGATTTTGCGCCATTTCTAGTTTTTTTAGTTGCGCCGAATTTTTGGAAAAACAGCCATTTCTTGCCAGCCCGATAGCGGCAACAATTTGAGTAATTTTGATATTGTTACTATGTTATCCCATAGATATCTCAGAGAAATGCTGTCTATTATTTTTAATAAACACATATGCCTTGTAAATTCCTCAAAAGACATAGTAGTTACAGCAATAATAATGAGTCATCAAAAAAAAGTCACCAAAGGTGATTCAAAGCCATGATTCACGAAAACGCCATCTTTCTATCTCCTGTAACAACCGAGATAGGTACCTTAGAAAACGAAAATCGAAAATGGGACACCCTGTACATGTCGCGAACGCTCGAGCAAAAAAAAGCTGTATAAATGAACCGCTCGTAAATCAAATGACGTCATACGAGGAGACCCGATCCTCCAGCCGACATGGCTTAGCCATCTGGACGCCAAGTGTCGATGACACAACTTCTATAAACAATAATATATTAACTATAATGTAACTCTCAAGTGTGCGTAGATACGCATTTGTTTCATGTACGGAATGACAATCGCCCGTGCTACCAAAAATGGTGGAAATTCGCTCCATGGCCACCATCGGTCTAAAAATTGTATAAACATTCGCATAAATAATTCTTACGCGTTATTTAATAGCTCAAAACTGCGGTTAGATGTGATTTGTTTTTATTCGCGCAAAATTCTGAAAAAATGTATATGTATATAACGACTTTTTGCATCTAACCATCTTTTTTTTCGGGTGCTTAGTGTGGAACATACTAAATCAACAAACATCACATTTTTAATCGATTTTAGTTATCCAAAATCAGTCTTTCTTTCAATGAGACAAATTTCTAAGACACCTTTTTGTCGCTTTTACTGTGTCAATTTGAAAAGTTCCCACCCACAATTTGAAAAGTTCTCACCCACAATTAATATCACCCTATCGACATTGTTAGAGTACGTACCTTGTGAACCACCCCGCATAATATTTTGTTATGCGATGTCATTTTCCCGGAAAATTCCTGCCACGGCCGGGAAAACTAGAACATTGGGTCACTTTTGTGGAAATTTAATCATTGTTCACGTGATTTGCGTTTTTTACGCCATACAATATCCAGCAGCGTATAATAATAATGAATAACGAAAAATCATGTAAATTTTCTGGAAACCTGGAGAGAATTTTTCAATTTTATGAAAATGATCGTGTGATAAGTCGCTATTGGGGTTTCTTGAGGCGCTGATCATGAATCCAATGTCACTTTCCCGGAAAATTCATGCCACGCAAATCGCGTAAACAACGATTCAATTTTCGCAAAAGTGACCCAATTTTCCAATTTTCCCAGCAGTGGCATGAATTTTCCGGGAAAGTGACATCGGATTCATGATCAGCGCCCCAAGAAACCCCAATAGCGACTAATCACACGATCATTTTCATTGAATGAATTTCAATTGAAAAATGGTCTCCAGGTTTTCCGGAAAATTTTCATAGTTTTCCAGAAAATTTATATGATTTTTCGATATTCGTTATCATTTTACGCTGCTGGATATCTATATGACGTAAATAACGCAAATCGCGTGAACAATGATTAAATTTCCGCAAAAGTGACCCAATTTTCCAGTTTTCCCGGCAGTGGCATGCGTTTTCCGGGAAAATGACATCAATTAATAATCAGCGACCCAAAAAAACGGCTGGAACCCACTTTCGATGCCTAATTGTCATTTTTTCAAAAATTAAATACCACTCTGAAAATGAGGGTGAGAATGGGGTGTGTTTTATAGTATAGAGGTGATCTGAGGGGGGTTTGCCAAGTTGGTTGATAGTCACGAATGACCTTAGAGGTTCATAGAACATGATGCAAAAAAGTTTTTGACTGGACTATATAGAAATAGTAATAACACGTGCATTGCCCTTCATAGATGGAAAATTAAATTTGAGGGGGTTTGCCAAGTTGGTTGATAGTCACGAATGACCTTAGAGGTTCATAGAACATGATGCAAAAAAAATGTTTTTGACTGGACTATATAGAAATAGTAATAACACGTGCATTGCCCTCTATAGATGGAAAATTAAATTTAAAGTTTAAATTAAATTTTTAGTTTATGACCTAAAAAGAAATATCAGACCCAAATAAGCCCTTAATATTCATATTAACCCGTGCCTAAATCATGATACATTTCCCATTTAAAAACCATAGGATTTTTGCATTTTTTGCATTTAATTTTTTTTTCTCTGAAATGAATACAGCTGCACCAAAAACCAATACATATTTTTGTAGGAAATTGAACGCTCTACAAAAAAAGGTCTCTTATGTTTTTTTGATAAATTCTGCCTTTCAAAAGTAATTCAAGACTAAAGTTGTGTTCATTGTCAAATTCATCGTTTCTTATTTTTCTTATAACTGTTGCATTTTGTTTGCAATAAAATTTTGGAGTAACAGCGATTAGCCTTATATTCACGTACTTTTATGTATATTTTAGTTCTGAAATAGCTATTTTTTATCTAATTCGTATATTTCATGCAATCAAACAGAAAAAGTTGAAAAAAATCGTATTTTGAATTTATTTGTTTTGTACACCAACGCCATCTACGAGCGATTTATAACTTCAAGTAATGTGAGTCTCACCAGTGTTCCTAGACGGCACGGACAACTGACGCATGCGTAATAGCGGGGGGCGGCACCTAAGCGCGTATTGGCGGAACTCTGCCTGAACTCTCGTGGCGCGCTTAACAAACTTAATCGCGCTGGGTAGCAGAGTGTGTGCGTTTGAACGACGCGCGGACTGTTCTGCCAATGCGCGCTAGGAACAGGTGTGTTAGACTCACATTACTTAAAGTTATAACTAAAGCTGGCTAAACAGCGCGGCGGCCCGCAAAGTTTTCACACATCTCAACGTAAATAACAGGGTAAGTTTAACACATCTCTTTATAAATTGCAACAGTTTATTGTTTTCATGAATTTTGTTTTTGCACATACAAGTAGTAAGTAGTATGACGCGTACGATTATGGCCCGCCGCCCGGATCTGCCGGCTTTAGCTATAACAAATCGCTCGTAGATGGCGTTGGTGTACAAGACAAATAAATTAAAAATACGATTTTTTTCAGCTTTTTCTGTTTGATTGCATTAAATATACGAATTAGATCAAAAATAGCTATTTGAGAACTAAAATTTACATAAAAGTACGTAAATAAGAGGCTAATCGCTGTTACTCCATAATTTTATTGTAAAAAAAAATGCAAGAGTTATAAGAAAAATAAGAAACGATGAATTTGACAATGAACACAACGCTATTCTTGTATAACTTTTGAAATTCAGAATTTATCAAAAAAACATAAGAGACCTTTTTTGTAGAGCGTTCAATTTCCTACAAAAATATGTATTGCTTTTTTGTGCAGCTGTTTTCATTTCAGAGAAAAAAATTAAATGCAAAAAATGCAAAAAATCCCATGGTTTTTAAATGGGAAATGTATCATGATTTAGGCACGGGTTAATATGAATATTAAGGGCTTATTTGGGTCTGATATTTCTTTTTAGGTCATAAACTAAAAATTTAAGGGGCGTTTGTAAAAAAAAGACGGACACCCTACAAAAACTATTTTCGCTAATAAAATTAAACCCAATATTCCCGACTATTATACATACGGTACAAATGATCGCAACAGCAGAAACGACAAATAAAAATGTTATCGCTGTACGGCTAATGTGTTTACTCGCCAATGCAAAAAAAAAACTGAAAGCCGATAACCGATAACAGCCTGCTGTGGTAAAAAAGTATCGTAAATAGAAAAACTTCACTGCTTACCTTTCGAATTCGATGTGTTCCTTCTGATCGCACCACGGCAACTTCTATTCTTGTACTGGCCGATAGCCGGCTACTCTTGATATCTGCTCGTACCAATAACGAAACGTCCCAGTCATTGTTGATCACAGTCGACCTCTTATCACCAAACGTTGCAGTAGTTGGAAACCAGGCCTTTTCGTCAAACAGAACAATGTTTGCTCTTGTACAGACTATCTGACTTATCAGAAGCTTTATTTATATTCAAACACGATGACAATTGATTTTAATAGCATCCAAATATATTAAATTTCGTTTAGGAATTATTTAGGATGATTTTTGATAATTTTATTGAGTAACAACTAGTTATCCTGACGCATACAGTCAACAACGAAAGTTATCTTAGAGACAGGATTTCGAGGAGTTGCAACAGAGTCGGACTCAGGTCACTATGATTACTACGCGATAGTTCTTCAGAAATACATCACAATACAATAGTGAATACTCGAATAAACATAATAGGGGCTTAACTATTACATGACGGAGTCATACTAACACGCGTTTACATCAGTGTTACGAAAAGTAACATTTAAAAGAACTTACCCATAATAACCCTTCAATAAAATTTGGGCATAAAACGCGAATAAACTTGATTCACAAGTTATAAGGTTACAGTTACAACTCAACTTTTAATTGCCAATTATAAAATGGGCCTATTTTCGGTTCTTTTAGCCTTCTTGGGCCATAGAGCATTCCTATTCTTGTCAAAGATCACAAGTGTATGATGACGTCACGGAAAGACCACGACATCTTCACAATCCCAGGGCACTATACTAGAAAACTTAACTAGTGATGTTACAGTTGCAAAAAAAGGGACATACCCTCTTTATTATTTTTATGTTCCACAATATTTATGTGACGGCTACAATTGCGTTTGCCCCTATACAGCTGTTTTTCCTTACAGACTCTACACATTATTACAGGTTGCGTCATCATAAAATAAATCTTCGATATCTCCAATGACTATTCATTTTATCAGCAAATTGTAGTTCTTTAGGCGTTACTACGTGTGACATCTTATTATTCATGTGTAATACCGACGCCGACAACATAAATACCTCGAACGCACTAACGATAATGCTAGTGTCCGCCAGACGGTCAGGCGAAACGACTAAATATATATTTATTGGATTGGAAAGAAATTATTTTCTCTGTGTACATTTAAGAAAACTTTTTATTTTTGGAACGAATATTAAAATAAATTATAATATTGCATACATAGGGGGCATTTCACGCCAAGTGAGGTCAAAAAAAAATTCTGTTTGAAACATATCACAATCGACAGTACTTGCTAAAAAAACTAAATTCCTAAAATTTTAGGTTTTTTGAGCCACAAGGAGAGGAATGGTGAGGGTGAGAAAATACAAATTTTCGTTTCGACTAAAATTTCCAATCTTTCTCGGTAAGAAAATCAAAAAAAATTAAAAAGAAGGCTGCAATGGTTTTCGATGTATTTTTTTGCGTAGAACACGATAAAAAAGATTTTCTGTTATTGGGGGTAGTTTTCACCCTTATTTTGAGGATTGAAAGTTTAAAATCGAAATTTCGAAAAGTATGACGGTTTTTTTTAATTTGGTTTTATTTCTTTTTTTTGTACCTTCGATTAATTTTTAATTCATAATGAGCGTCGACCAGGAACTAGCCCAAAAAAAGGTGAAAAAACGTGGTTTTAGCGTTTTTTCTCATCCTATGAGATAGTAAATGGCAAGTGAATAATATATTCCAAGGTTTTTGGGGTCGCTGATCACGAGTCTAACGTCAGATTTTCAAAAAAGAAAATGGCGGATCCAGTATAGTAGTCAACTTTTAAAAGATGGCAAAATTTTGAAATTTAAAAAATACCATCGTATTCTACGGGAAATTTTCTACGTTAGATTCGTAATCAGCGACCCCAAAAACTTTGGAATATATTATTCACTTGCCATTTACTATCTCACAGGATGAGAAAATACGCTAAAACCACGTTTTTTTTCACCTTTTGGGCCGTTTTTTGGGCCAGTTCCTGGTCGACGCCCATTATGAATTAAAAATTAATCGAAAGTACAACAAAAAAAGAAATAAAAAAATAAAAAAAACCGTCATACTTTTCGAAATTTCGATTTTAAACTTTCAATCCTCAAAATAAGGGTGAAAACTACCCCCAATAATTTTGAAAATATTTTTATCGTATTCTACGCAAAAAAACACATCGAAAACCATTGCAACCTTCTTTTTAATTTTTTTCACTTTTTTATTGAGAAAGATTGAAATTTTAGTCAAAACGAAAATTTGTATTTTCTCACCCTCACCATCCCTCTCCTTGTGGCTCAAAAAAATCTAAAAATTTTTAGGAAGTTAGTTTTTTAGCAAGTACTATCGATTGTGATATGTTTCAAACAGAATTTTTTTGACCTCACTTAGTTGGCGTGAAATGCCCCATAGATAAAATCTGCAGATTTTATAATAAGGTAAACACCTCAAAAAACGAATTAAAAAAAACTTTTAGGCGACCCAAAAAAATAAAACAAATAGCAACGAAACGTAATTTTATGAAATCAGTTTTAAAGATTGTGAGAAAGATTTTATTGGGCAAACATAACAATCAATTTGAACTCGATTTAAAGAACATATGCCTCAATAAAAAATCGTGTTTAACCCAAGATGGTTTTGAATTAGATGTGGAAGCAGTGACTCCGTAAGCACCTAGTCTTTTTTTATTTTACTCTTCAGGAAATCCAAAAACCTCGCAATAATACTATAAGGGTGAATAACCATTCCTTCTATTTTCATAAAATTTGGAACGTATTTTTGTAACCTTATAATTAAATCTATCACTTCCTAAAGCGCTGACAGTTTAGCTCTTTAAAATCCTATGTTAATTGCGACAAAAATGTCATTTAAAAATGACGGAAGCAATTGAGGTTTCGCTAAAAATATCTCAGGTGTTCTGTATTCATTATGAAATGAATGTAGTCTTAGATGGCACGCAGAAAATTATTGGTTTGTTTATTTTATATCAATCAATTAATACACCATGCATACAGTCTGTCCCAAATTGGTTATGGGTGCATTGGTATCTCGGTTATTGTTGCAGATAGAAAGATGCGGGGTTAAATGGGGAGGGTTTTAGAGAAAGGGTTTAGAAGAAGATTTTATTACCTTTTCGACTTTTTTTCAGATTCGATTTGTCTGTAATCGTTATCGAGACTATTCCAAAAAACTGAGAAGGTGCATTTTAGAAAATGTCCCTTATCGTTTTAATTACTGGACTCAATTAAAATACCATTAACTCTGATTTGTATGTTGATATTCTGATTTGTATGTTGATATTCTGATTTGTATTGTGATTTTTCAGCGAGTACATTGTTAGACACGTTTTTTCATTGACGTTTTCAAAATATGTCTGTTGTGATTTGTTTCTGAGTTAATGCCATTGATTTTTGTTAAGAGCGCCATATTGGATTTTTCTGTTGTTAAATAGTGCTCAAAATTTACTTTTAAACGATGTATCACAATGCTAGAGAAACATGTTGCCTTATATCACGGTGTGTAAGTGACAGAAATATAAAAAGACATAATCAGTCTACTGCAGATTTTCGAAAAAAAAAATTAAAAACAGATAACACTTTAACACCCTGCTTATCAAAAACTAAGCCACTTTATATAACCTTTCTTTATGATGTTACTTGAGGAAGTATCTCCTTTAGTTCTCCAGACTACTTAGGAAACACCCTGTACAACTTTTTTCCGAAATCATTCTGAATACTTTGAAAACTTACATCTCCCTCAAGGATTCAACTTGGTATAGAGGTACGTTTGGTTACATCATTATATTTTGACCTGAACTATACGCTGGCGTTCTGTGTCCCATCCTTTTTGGTACACCCTATATATAAAAAAATTCGCAAACTTTATATTTAGTGTCGAATTATTGTTGACGTATGACTTACACGTATATTACGGGCAAAGCGACCTCTGAGTAACATCTAAGGCCATCAAGAAACCACAAAGGTATTTTATTTGCCTCAACTCCAAGTACAACATCGGAACCTTGTGCATAGAAATGATGCTAAGTACTTTTCGAAATGCAATTGTTACTGCACTTAATTTTTTCGCATAAAGTAAATTTATGTTTCTGTACGTACATTTTTCTTCGAATAATTAAGTACTATATTTTTTATTTTATTCCGTTTATTAAATTTTACCTACTTTCAGTAATTTGCACGTAACTGATTGCGTTAATTATATACAGGGTGCTTCACGGTAAGTGGCTTATTCAATGTTTCGGACTAGCCTATTAATTGTTTTGTTTAAATGCTGCATTCTTTATCAAAATTTGGTGACTTTAAAGTATACAGTAAGCGGCACCCTAATGCGTATATAGGTGGATATTAAATGATACATATTTATGTCATAGTTAGGCGAATTTACTTGGGCCGGGAGGGGGGGGTGGGCTTGGTTGTACAGAAAGCTAAGAGGGGGGTCTTACCGGAAATCTAAAGAGCAACGTTGCCAGAACTAACTGTACTAGAACTTTTTCGCCAATATGATAAATATTCATTTTTATTTTTATGAATGTATGTAGTGCTTCTACAATACGCTGGTAATAACGCACTTTTCTAATCAGGCACTAGACCAGTATAAAATATAAAATGGTATTTCAAATTTTAACTCAAACAGCCCTACCGACAAACCGGATGCCTCTCATACGCATGCTCTAGCGATTGGATCGCGATTGGTTCTCACCTCATGTTTACTCTACTTACAAAGAAGTTAAATTATCAATTGCCCTTCATTCGGCTATGTACGCATTAGGCTGCCGCTTACTGTATATCCACCTATGTATGTATGTACGTAGTACCGTAACTTGTACTGTATGAAATGAACAGTTTACAAAATATTTCATTTTTTTTTAACTGAAACAGTTCGAAAAGCGTTCATATCAAAGATAGACACTGGTTATCAAGATGGCATTAAATCATTTAGTATAATTTAAACATAGTGTGACATTTAAATTACCGAAGTTGGCATTAACTTCCTATATCCGGAAGTGCCAGAAGATCATCACTATTTTAGACATGGAGAACATCCCCGCAAACCTCCAGATTTAAATTTTCATCCCCATATTTTCCGTAATTCTCCCGAAACACTCACCGTGAAGCGCCCTGTATAAACAAAAAACTGGACGTTTTCCACGAAACACCGAACTACTATACTTTTCTCGACGTGCGTTTCGCCAACTAAGTTGGCATCTTCAGGAGAAGCTTATAACTAAATTCTAACCTACGCACTTGCACTATTTATACTTGCACTATTTATAATTGTTGTTATAATTAACATTGTCCTTATTCATACTACTGTTACACTTAATGATTTCTAAACTTTCAAAAGCACCCAACTGTCTACTGTTTGTTACATTTATAATTAATTTTAAATTATTTATGTCTATCCTATGGTTGTTGCCAAAAGCGTGTTGGACAACACAAGATTTTTCCGTTCTGCCATATTTCAAATGAGCCATGTGTTCTTTAAATCTAGTCAAAATAGGTATTTTTGTTTGCCCAATATACTTTTGATCACAGTCTTTACAGCTTATTTCGTATATTCCTGACTTTTCGTTATTGTCGATTTTATCTTTGGGGTTACCCAAGAGCGTCTGTAGTTTACTTTTATAATTATTAACCAAATTGATTTTAATAATTTTAAAAATTGTATCTAGTCCGCGGGCGAATTGAACGAAAAAAATTTCGAATTATCAGTATCTCTATGAAAAGTCGTGGAAATGTACAGGGTTCTCTTAAATTTATGCTTCCTTATTAACTTATCTATTAAATGGACTAAGTAACCGGTAATAAGTAATAAATAAGTAATAGCTAAGAATAACGGTTACTTTAATCTTCTCCTGAAGATGCCGACATAATTGGCGAAACGCGCGTCGAGAAGAGTACAGTAGTTCGGTGTTTCGTGGAAAACGTCCAGTTTTTTTTTATAACATCTTAATTTATGTGTTAACTTGTGGATTTCTATAAAAAAAATAACAATAATAAAGGCACATAAGGTCGACATTCGGGGTGTTCCAATTACCAGTCACTACTGAATAATAATAAGCAATCGATAGGTGACAGGCCTTGGAATAAGAAATTCGTAATAAGGCATCCGCTTATTACAGATCTATATTGGCTTGAAATTGCACATAAAAAAATCGCGATTGGAATTAATTCAGTCATCGTCCACGCTGGCTGTCTCTGATGTAACACCGGATGCTAGTCGATTTCATTGTGGCTAATAATAGTTTATGGGTTCCATGTATCAACAAAAAATAAATTTTGTGTATTTTTTTTTTTTCATTGAGTGAGAATAGATCAATTAACGTTGTAACTAGGGTTATAATCAACTGGTGCTTTGTCCAACTCAACGATACCACCAGATAATGACCCCTAGAATAGTTGGGGTAACCTATAGCAAGAATGCAGACTCTGTACGAGGTGTGGCTATTGAACAATGTCGGCTGGTGATAAAGGGCACAGGGGCACGTGCCCTGCCCAAATTTCAATAGAAAATATTTCTTTTGTGTTAATTTACTATAAATTACTCTTACAATAATATCAATTAATTGTATACGACAAACTATTCATATTCTAATTATTATTCCTTTTATACCACAAATAATGATTTTCATCACATATACATATATGACAGACTATTGACTGAGCACCGAGCCACCGTAGTCTGAATTCGCATCGAGCCACCGTAGTCGCATTTCGCGCGCGTGGCCAAGAGCACACAGTATCCCAGCCCTCGTTTTTAATCGGGCTTTTTCGGTGACTGGTATGTTTGGAGAAAATTTGCAGCAGACAGACGTCGTTAAATCGTTCGAAAATCAGCTGAATGGGTCACACTTGTTGAGTGACCTTTTTTAGTGATTGTTTATTTTCTTCGCTGAGAAGTGTGTTTTTACTGTTTTTTTTATTGTGAAACGTTTCAAAATGAATTCGGTGGACTTTGTATTGACTAATAAAGATATTACATACGAGATCCGAACAGAAATTAAACGGTTAGGAAGGCCGATGCCCGATTTGATTATTTCCAAAACAGACGTAGGAAAATCGCGAAAGCATTCACGAAATTTTAATAGTAGTGTCTACGACAGATTTAAGTGGTTATGTGTCCTAAAACAAACAAACTGTTTTGTTTTATTTGTTTAGTGATGGGTGGCAACCGAAGTGCATGGACTCAAGAAGGGGTGAGTGATTTAAAACATTTAAATGAACGAGCTAAGAAACATGCTAGCTACAATAAAAAATATTTACATAACATCTTAGACTTTAGTGTGTTGGGAAAGGTAGACACAAGGCAACAGCTTGATAGTGCTTATCGTGAAAATATAAGACGTCACGATGAAAATGTGGATAAAAACAGACATATTTTCAACCGAATAATTAATTGTATTAAATTTTGTGAAACAAATCCGGGACTTTAATGAAAAGGCGATTAACATTTTTGTGAACAATAAGGACAGGCGAGCTGATTTCCTCTACAAATAACGGTAAGATACCTATATCAAATTTTTTTCACATGTTGCCACCCATTATTTTAATATATATTTTAGCCCTCAATATTCGTGACTATATATTATTTCAAAAAGCTACCAAATCCCAAAAATCATTCTTGTGAAAGTCTGTATTTTTGTATAAAAGAATTTTTCATTGAAATTCTGAAGTGTCAGTAAAACGCATGACCTTGAAAATTTTAAAAATTTTCTGCGGCGCCATAGGTAGCTAATAAGTAATCCTACTGGCACACACTATGCCCACCCATGTAACACACCCAAGAGCCTCCACTGCTATTGAATAACCGAACTGATACTGCCACCAGCGCGCTGAGAGCGTGACGGGACAAGTTTGAACAGAACTGTGTCTGATAATACTTTCCCCACTTTGAGCTCGCTGGACAAGCCAGTGGGTCGCTCAGTTTGACTGTGGCAGTCGTTTGAATTACTCTACGCAACAGTGACGCGTCGAAAAAATGTTAAATGTTCAGATGGAGCAACGGGTTAATCTCAAGTTTCTTGTTAAACTGGGGAAAACATTTACAGAACCTTATGCAATGTTAAAAGAAGTGTACGGGAATGAAATTTATCTCGCACACAAGTTTTTGAATGGTTTAAACGGTTTAAAGAGGGACGTGAAACGACCGAAGACGATCCGCGCCCCGGACGGCCCTCGACGTAAAAAAAACAGACGAAAACATTGAAAAACTTGATAAATTAATGATCGCGAAGATCGTCGTCTGAGCATCCAAGGGCTTGATGAAACAACAGGAATCAACAAAGAATGTGTTCCTGGAGTGGGTACTGGAACCTTCGGCGTAGAAACAAAAACTGGACGTTTTCCACGAAACACCGAACTACTACACTTTTCTCGACGCGCGTTTCGCCAACCAAGTTGGAATCTTCAGGAGAAGATCTCGAGAAAAGTTTAGTAGTTCGGTGTTTCGTGGAAAACGTCTTTTTTTTAAAGAATGTGCGCCAGATTTTGCATGAACCATTCAACATGCGCAAAGTTTGGGCAAAAATGTTGCCAAAACTCCTCACTCCCGAGCAAAAGAAATCAAGAATGAACATTTGCGCTGACATTCTAAACAATATCGACACTGACCCAGGCTTGTTAGACACGATGATTACTTGTTATGAAAGTATGGAAGCGGTTAAATCAAAAGCGACGGAGGTTCTGAGCCAGTTGACAGAAGCGGACTTTCAGCAATAGAAAAGTCGTATGGAACGGTGTAGAGATCGCCAAGGCGAGTACATTGAAGGCGAAAAAATTGCTACAGTTCGATTATTTAATAGCCACACCTCGTACACACAACTAAAACAAACAACTACAAAACTACTAGAAGCAGATACTCCAACATCACATGCACATAGAGGGAAACACTGAATGCCGCCTGTGCTTGGAAAATAAACAAACTGCAGCTGCAGCAAGAATCAGGTCACTATATCTCACTTTGAAGAATATAACCTAGTGTTTTTAGCGGTTTAGTCTAATTAAATGAGGAAAACGTGTGTAAGTATGTAGAAGTAGTGGCTCCGTTGGCAGCAATTTCTGGTAAAAAGCAACTCTTACCCAAAGACCTGGAATGGCCTACTGGGCCATTCCCAGTAGGGTGACCGCCTTTATTAGGATACTGAACACGCTGGGTGAATTATAAATAAAAGGTTATGGACCCACCCACATTTCCAACCTCAACCTCAACCTTAACCTTAACCTTACTTCTATTTTAGAGTTTCAAGACGACGAATAACATTGACCATGAAAAATGGGTAGAAACAGAAAAAAACATCCTGTTTCAAACCCAACTCGGGCAATTTCCTGCACAACCGATTTTCAATTTTACACCGAACACATTCAGTGGCGTTTCTAGTGAAAATATCGAGGAAAAAATTATTGGAGTAGTGACGAATCACATTTATTTATCAAAGAAAAACATGGCATTCAAAAAACGGCATTGCTTTTATTATTTTTGCTGTAACTCTCCTAGTGTATACTCGGGTCAGTTTTTTCGGCGTTAAACGGATTTTTAGGATCCGGTCATACCCGGATCAAGAAACAACGGAACGACGCGGTTAAGGTTGTCCATTTGAATATCTCGCACCAATTACAGTAACCAGCAACCTCAAGGCCGTCCAATGGACGAAACGCGCGAGGAACCCTAAACGGCCTAAAAATAAATTGCGGCCGATCAATTGTCGCCGTTTCGAAGTCCGAAAATAGCCTCAAACGACGAGTCGGAAGCAATTAGGCCCCGATCAAGGCGGCCAGTCGGCGTCCCTTTTATTATTGACATACCAATCGCCCGATTTGCGTCATAACATTCTCTTGACCTTTTTTTCCTCTCGTCCAGCACAAACAAATGCCGAGAGCCCGCGGGCCGACTTAGAACGCATTGCAAATCAGCCGGGGAGCGAGCGCTTGCATAACGGAGCAGGCCGCGAGAAAATTTAGAGAAATGCGCGTGCGACGGAGCGTGACGATTTTTCGTCGGATCCGGAGCTTCCGGACGAATGCGAAATGCAAACGAAAACAACGTTGACCCACTAAAAAAATTTAATTCAATCAATAACTGAACTATGGTTAACTTCTAATAATCTGATATAAACTACGCGCAACAATTACGGGATACCTATAAAAAGAATCATAAATTTGTAGATGATTTTCAAAGAGCTGTAACTTGAGGAAAAATGGTCGTAGAGAAAGGAAAAAAAAAGGAAACTGAAGCTCCAAGGTTCGAGTTTTTGGATCTTGAGTTTATTTTTTTTTTAGCGTCAGTTGTTTTTGAGTAAAGAAGAGAAAGGAAAAAAAAGAAAACTGAAGCTCCAAGGTTCGAGTTTTTGGATCTTGAGTTTTTTTTTTTAGCGTCTGTTGTTTTTAAGTAATCAAAAAAAACCGTCGAAAAAGATTTCGAAAATGTTGCTTGTCTTTTAAAAAGTCCACGGACTTCAATAAATTTTGTTTCGATCATTTCATCATAAAGTTCTTTTAGATAATTTAACTATCTTTCATTTGACCTATTTTCGAGCCCTGTACGTTGATTTTTCGCTGATTATCGCCGTTTAAAGAAAAAAAGTCATTTTTGACTTGGGCAATCAATCACTTGGGAAATAATGAACACAACAAAAATAATTAACATTTTTTGATAATGAAAATATGGATTATTGCTAAAACCTTTTTAACTCAAAAATCATTGCTCATTGATTTTTAGCACAAACAACAATTTCAACCATTCCGAGAACTATAAAAAATCGCAGCGCTTTGAAACTACACTACTCACAAAAATTAAGAGAGCAAAAAAAAATAATTTTTCCCCGATTTTTGACAGGCTGTACCTGATTTTTGACAGGCAGTGAAAAACGGTCGTATCGCGAATTAAAAAAAAAGCGTTTTGAAGCTCCAAGACTAGTTTTCGGCCACAATTTTTTAGAAGCAATGGTTTTAACGCAATCCGAAGAAATAGCGCGAAAAAAAACTCCAAATTTTTAGCCTTCTTTTTCTCGTTCCACGGGCTCGGAATTTTTTTTTTTTTTTTTTTTTTTTAGGTTAAACCACCATTTGGCCAGATAGTCTGTTTATTCAGCTTCAATTTCCTTTTTTTAAATGTTTGCTACGTCCATTTGTCGCGGAGATATCCGAAATTGAACGAAAAAGGACTCTTTTGTCTTCAACCATCGATATCTCAGCAACAAATGATCGTAAAGGAAATTGCAGGGCATTTTCGGAAACTAGAATAAATACCCTATAAAATCTTGTCACATTAAAAAAAATTTCCACCCTCAATATCGACGTCCCTTGTTTTGGTAAATCGATTGCATCTTAGCAAATATTGATGGGGAGGCTAGAACTTTTAGGAATTCTTACACCTCAATGTACCCCCAATAACCCTGTAAATCCGGGCCGATTATTCAGTTTTGAAAAAAATTAAAGGAGCAAGATTGTGTACATGAACATTGTGTAATCTTCATAAAAATGGAAAAATCAATTTTTTTCATTCAAATCACCTAAAGATTTGGGATCTTTTTATATCCTTTAATTTCTGCACCTACTGTGTAATACGTAATAATAATAGTTATTTATTGCATAAGTGTTTCAAAGTGTTTAAGCGGTAAAGTAAATAATGGAATTCATTTTTAATAAAGAACAGAGGCGTGTTTCACTTATTGTTTGTATTTTACTTAATTATTTTAGAACTGGCAGAGATGTTTAAATTTTTGTCGAGTTGTGCGTAGACTAGTTTGACTGTGATTGTTTACGAAAAAAAAACTTACCGTCGAAATAAAACAATCCAGAAGCGTTGAACTTGTTGCTGGCTCTCCGCTGGTTAACCCGCTTTTGGTCACCAAGGAAGCCTTCTCATCCTGGAAAGAAAGAATTATATTACTTCAAAAACAGGTATATTTTAGACACGAATTTTTGAAATCAATTTACAAAACTTGCAAAGTAAATAAAATTAAAAAAAAAGAAACTGAAAGAATTTGTATTAGAAAGAAAAGAAACGAGGCCTTTTTCTCACAAATCCTGTATTTACGTCGTGCTACCGGTTTCGGTCACTAATTGACCATCATCAGGCAACAAAAGTTACAATAGGCTACAATTAATATTTGAAGTTAGTGCATGTGATCTATCTGTTTTTTTAAGTTGTTGCAGGTAATATTTATGCATGGTTTTTTAAAAACTTATTTTAACATTTTATTTATTTATTAGGAGGAAAAAGTATTATTTATTTATTTATTAAGAAACATATTTTAGTTTACTTAGTTATTAGAATTAAAAATATTTGTTTTACTTATTCTATTTCCATTCTAAATTGAAAATATGTAGAAAAAAGCAAGGTTCTCAGATATATTTTCTAAAATTTCTAAGCTCACTATACAAGTATACTTCATACTTCAGTAAACTGTTAGTTCGTGACGTTCTTAGAAAACTAGTTTGGAAATATTTAAAAAAATACATAGATATAAATTTATTAGTTAGCATTAAAATAAAGCGTTTAAATTGCTGGAAAAAATAATTATAAAATAAAACAACTTTATGTATATTACTATACTTAAGAAAATTTTGAAGAGCTGGCAACGCCTGAGCTGCCGGCAGCCGCGAATGCACCAGCAAATGCCGACCATTATATGTACTACAGGATTGCTTTATATGTAATACATCCAAATACTTATTCGGTCCACTCGTACACTGTGCCATAAAATTTTTATTTTATGGCACACGTTATGACGTCGTTAAAATGATTTACGACTTTAGAAATTCTACGTGTTTAAGGCGCCAGTGACATGTATTTCAGCTAGGTTTATTAACACAGACAATTTTTTTAGATTATCTGGCTAAATGAGCATTATTTACAACAAATTGTATTACAAATTTTAAGAGTTTTGTATGCACAAGCGTGCTAATTTTAATCTCCTATATTGATTTGAATGAAAAAAATTATTTCACAATTTTCGAATTTATAAACGATATATGCACGCCCATGGAATCATAAGGTTGCACCGCTTTTTTTGTTCCCCAGGCGTATTTATCATTTTCAATTAAAATTAGAAGGACTATACATTATTACTTGAATTTTAACTATTGATGTTATGTCAAAATTCATCTAGTAGATGTATCTATTTTTTTCTATTTTATTAATTAAAAGTTTTTTAATTAAAACTTCCAAGTCTTGATTTTTCTGGTCTATCGCAGATAGATTAATCAACTTCTTATTTGGTTTGTGTAGTAATTCAAATTGGATTTTCTTTTAAAAAAATTTAACATTTAAACAACATTTACCGAAGACAATGGACTCACAAACATGTCGAAAATCGTAGTAGGTTAAAATATTAAAAACATTTCATAAGTTTAGTCTAAAGGATTTGTGAGAAAAAAGGCCCCGTTTATTTTCTTTCCAATAGAAAAATGAACTCACATTTTGCCATACTCCAAAGAATTAAAGAATTTGAGTTTTCCTTTACAATTTTTTTTGCATTCTTTGCGGCTAGTCGTTCGATAAGAATTCCTGGACTGAGCTTAGACGGTTTACACTTACGATAAGTTCCGATCTGTACTTTTTAAAGTCGTAGAAAACAATACGTTGTTTTACTACAATACCATAAAAAAGTAGTAAACAAAGTTTTTAAATAATCATTATTATGACTAAAATAAATCCTAATTTTGAATGCAAAAAAAAAAAAACTACGATACTTCGAACACCAGACATAAATTACAAGCGCTAATAAAGCGATCTTCTGGCAAATACAAAACGATTAAACAAAAAATGAGCTGTCTCCGCATACAAATCGTCTGTTTGAAGAACTGTGACGTACTTAGAACAGAAAAAAAGTTTACTTCACACTTACAGCCAGATTAGTAGTGGATCCGCACACATCTGATTTCGCAATTAAGTGCTGTTAATTACAGCGATTCCCAGAAAAAAATGTAAATTATGGCGCTGCGTTTCAACATCGCACATTTAAATTTGATGTAGGAAATAGAGTTGGACACAATTGCCGTCCAGGGCCGGACCCAGGTCAGAAGGGCACAGTAAATGCAGTTAAATGCATTTAAAAATGTAATTGAAATAGATCTACCAGTATTATCACGAACTGAAGAAGATTAGTGAAAAATTGTGACATAAGATGAATATCCTGGAGTGGGTACTGGAACCTTCGGCGTAGAAACAAAAAACTGGACGTTTTCCACGAAACACCGAACTACTACACTTTTCTCGACGCGCGTTTCGCCAACCAAGTTGGCATCTTCAGGAGAAGATTAAAAAAAAAAAAAAAAAAAAAGTTTTAATCTTCTCCTGAAGATGCCAACTTGGTTGGCGAAACGCGCGTCGAGAAAAGTGTAGTAGTTCGGTGTTTCGTGGAAAACGTGGTTTTTTTTTTTTTTTTATAAGATGAATAGGAAAAAAAAGGAAAATATACATTTTCCTAAATACGAGGTGTGGCTATTAAATAACCGAACTGATGCTGCCATCAGCGCGCTGCGAGCGTGCCGCGGGAAGTTTGAACAGTACTGAGTTTGGTGATACTTTCCCCACCCTGAGCTCGCTGAACAAGCCAGTGGGTCGCTCAGTTTGACTTGACAGTTTTTGTTACTCTGGGGAAAACTTTTACAGAAGCTTATGCAATGTTAAAAGAAGTGTACGGGAATGAATGTTTATCCCGCACACGAGTTTTTGAGTGGTTTAAACGGTTTAAAGAGGGACGTGAAAGGACCGAAGACGGTCCGCGCCCCCGACGATGTAGAGATCGCCAAGGGGGAGTACATTGAAGGCGAAAAAGTTGCTACTGTAATTGGTAACGAATTAAAGTGTTATGACAGCAGTTCGGTTATTTAATAGCCACACCTCGTAAAACCTTTACAGCTACGGACCTGGAAAACGGACAAAATTTAATGAACCCTAGTAGGACCATAAAGTTTGTCTGAATGACACGATTCCGCGAAACCGAAATAAGCAAAATTATATGCCGATAAAAATATGGCGTTTGTTTACGCGCATACGAAAGGACGTAGTATTTTAAGAAGCGATCGTTTACATTTGTCAGTTTTCGTTAAAGTTTATTTTCTGTTACAGAATGCTATTTGTAAGAGAATTTTTACTGAGAATGTTGCTCCTAATGTGGGAAAACAACTTTCGACTAATTTTTTTTAACTTTAAACAACTCCCAATGTTTTCCTAATGAACGGATTTTGAAATTTCAAAAAAAGGCACGAAAAATTTAATGCTATACGTAAAAAAATCATATTACAATTTAAAGTTTTGAATAATCGCGTTGTTATTAAATTATTATGCAAACACTATTTGACCGACTTCAATGAACTTTGGTGTGTTGTTTTATCATATCCAAAAGTTTTCTGAGCCATGATCTGAAGGTCGTATGTATATTATCGAATCCGACGAAAAAAATTCAGGAAAAAACTTTATTTTTCTTTTTTCCCAATTGTCTTTTTTCATTCTTTCTCCACTTAAAATTCCTATTTTGCAATAGTAATAGCGCATTTTTTAATTTCTAACTTATCACACTTTAATATCATAAAAATTCAAACACGTCCTCGCTGTGTTATTAAAATTAAAATTTCATGAACAGTGATTTTTACGAAAACTGTATAGGAATAGTAAAATTTTGACTTTTTATGATGTTTTTGGTTCAACCTTTGAAATTTTTCATGTATTGTAAACATTTTTCCAAAATGGGTAAGATAGTCATTTATATACTTGACTGCCGAGAAAGATCTTTGTTTTTTTCGGCTTGGCCCAAACTGTTCAGCGGGTCAAAACACATCGAAATGATGTGTATGTCTAGTTAAAGTTGTCAAAGTTCATAAGTCAGGGCATATTTTAAGAAACTACCGTGGCAGTCAAAGGCTTATAAGTCCAAAGAACTTTGAAAAGGATTTAATATTTTCGGAGTTATTCACGTTTTTTTTTTTTGAGAACATCGAAATTTTACTTTTTTTCGCGACATCTTTTCACACAATCCACATATCACCTTCAACTTGGGCTTATTAGATGCAAAATTTCACAAGCTATAATCATATCAGAAGCAAAAAAAATCAATTCTTTAGCACAAAAATGATCAGAATTTAAACAACCTCCAAAGAGTAGGTGTATCATCATGACTCGATTGTATATGGGACATTCTATGGCAAGTCGGACAACAAAATTTTAGGTTTGGCCCAAAATTTATGTGGAGTTAGCATTTCGAAAGAAAATACCATTCCTAAAATGTTGGACCCCTAGGGTCAAAAGGTGAAGTTTGGTGAAGGTCCAAAGTTTGGTATGTGTCTTGAGAACTTTAACTTTGATAAGTTGTCTACTTTTTGCAAATGTTAAAAAAAACATATTGATTGCATGTGATAACACTTGCCGAGTAGAATACACCTATATTTTTTCACATTTTTTTGGGATTTTTTATACCCATCATTAGGGGGGAAAATTTTAAAATAAAAAAATCGGTCAATACACTTTTTTTGTTTTGTTTTTTCTTAAAAAAGAAAAGTTCATTCATTTTACTACCGATCCCTCCTAGTCCGATAATGGGCCTGAAGTAAGTTCAAGGAGAATTTTTTTTTAAATCATGATAATATACAAAAAATATTTTTAAAGGCTTTTAAAATTTTTTAATTCATATTCGATGTAAGATTTGCATAATTTACAATGATTGATTCGATTTAGTGACGTCAGTTATAATTTTAAACTTTTTTTCGTTTAAAAAATTTTAATTATTTTCTTCATGTAAGTAAAAATTGTAAATAATTATTTCTCATATTTTGTTTCCGTATTGTTCAGGTTTTGTAATAAAAAAAAAAAACGATACGATTTATAACGAGCAAAAACGCATTCAGAATCCAAAGCATACGAAGATTATAAAATATTGTAAAACAATTGTATACAATAAAATTTTGATTAACAATATTAGTTTTTCACATACGACTAATAAATTATTTTTTTCTAATATTTGCAAAAAGTAAACTTATCAAAGTTAAAGTTCTCAAGAGACATACCAAGCTTTGGACCTTCGCCAAACTTCACCTTTTGACCCTAGTGGTCCAAAATTTTGGGAATCGTATTTTGGACATGGAATGTCCCATATATACTGAATCACAAACTTAACCACGTTTTCTACAAACACTCTTATATCCAAGGCGCGCGTTTCGTTCACCATCTTGACATCATCAGAAGAAGATGAATCATAAAAATGACAACTCAATGCAATTAACGAGAAATTTAAACAAAGAGTCTAGACCTTGCTTTATTAAGGTTTATTAGTTTCCTAAAAAAAAATGACGACTTACCAAGTTACATCCATACTCTCGGATGATTTTTATGAACACGTTATCGCACAGATGCATGGCTGAAAGCGCAGGTGAAAAAAGTCCGCGGCCAACGTCCTCAACGTAAACGATACTTGTGCTCGGTGCGTTCGTACGAAGTCACGACCTCATTGAACGGCGACAGCCTAAATACTACTAGAGATACAATAAATAACACTAGTAAAAGCGAAAGTTCACGCGTAACAAGTTCCTGATAGTTTTTAGGGTCACTGGGCATAGGAATGTTCGTCGACGATCCGAGGAAATTGGTACAAGAGCAATTTTGAACTGTCCGTTCGAAGATCGTTCGCTACACGAGTTTCCCGCATTTTGTATAGGAATATATCGTATTACTATCCTGAAAATTGTACAGTAATGGGTAACTTTACAGCATAGGAACCATTAATGCATAATAATGTCAATGTCATTAAAACGCAGTTTGATAGAAAACAATTTATTTCATATATTAGGTATTATTATGAATTAGAAAAGGTTACAGCTCCTGGCCTTAATAAACAAATTTGTTGTTGCTGCAAATTTTCTTAGTTCACGGTAACTGTTGAGCAATCTTCTTGGGATGGTTCTGGTGCTTGGCCAAATAAAACTTTATAACCTTTTATCTCGTTAACAATGCTTTTTTATCTTGAAAGTTATACAGTAATAGGTAACTTTACAACACAGCAAACGTTACAACATAGGAACCATTAATGTATAATAATGTCAATGTCATTAAAACGCAGTATGATAGTAAACAATTTATTTTTCATCTTACTATTATGAATTAGAAAAGGTTACAGCTCCTGGCCTTACTATATATATTTATTGTTGTTGCAATTTTTCTTGGTTCACGATAACTGTTGAACAATCTTCTTGGAATGCTTCTGGTGCTTGTCCAAATACAATAATTTCAGAAGCTTTTATCTCGTTAACAATGCTTTTTTATCTTGAAAATCGTACAATAATGGGTACAAACTATACAACACAATAACCATTACAGTATAAGAACCATTAATGTAAAGGTGAACAAATAAGTTTCCGCCGTTTTTAATAAAAAATTGGGAATTTATTGTGAAAGGACGGTACCTAATGTTTTATTCCATGTATTATCCATCGCTTGCCACTACTTTTTCCCATCTTTCTGGTAGCACACGGATACCGCGTCGAAAGAATGCTTCATCTTTTGAGGCTATCCACGAATCGACCCAATTTTTGGCATCTTCATATGATGTGAAGTGTTGCTCACACAGGTCATGCGCCATCGATCGAAACAAGTGGAAATCAGAAGGAGCAATGTCTGGATAATACGGCGGGTGGGGCAAAACTTCCCAATTAAGTGTTTCCAAATAGGTTTTGACCAGCGTCGCAACATGTGGACGAGCATTATCATGCAGGAGAATAACTGTCGTGTCTGGAGTGGGCGCGCTTTTCCTTGAGTGCTCGACTCAATCTCATCAATTGTGGTCCGTAGACAGCTCCAGTAATGGTTTCGTTCGGTTTGAGCAACTCATAATACACGACACCAAGCTGATCCTACCAAATACACAACAAGAGTTTTTTCCATGAATATTTCGCTTAGCTGTAGATGTTGAAGCATGGCCAGGTGGTCCCCATGATTTCTTCCTTTTTGGATTATCATAGTGGATCCATTTTTCATCACCAGTGACTATATGGTGCAGAAAGCCCTTTCGTATATGCCTGGTAGACAGCATTTCACATGTGAAAAATCGGCGTTCAATGTTTCTCGGCGTCAGGTCATATGGAACCCAATTTCCTTGTGTTTGAATCATTCCCAATGATTTCAACCGATGTGAAATTGCTTGTTGAGTCACTTCTAATGTTAGCGCAAGTTCTTCTTGCGTTTGGCACGAATCTTGATCCGATAATGCTTCCAATTCCACGTCTTTGTACACTTTCGGCCTTCCACTACGTTCTTTGTCTTCGATGTCAAATTCACCGTTCTTAAACTTTTGTAACCACTCACGACAACTTTTCTCACTTAATGCAGCCTCGCCATATGCTTCTACAAGCAATATATACGCCTCGGCTGGAGACATCTTCAAATTGAAGAAGTAAATCAAAAGTTCCCGCAAATGACGCTTATTTTCGCACACAAAAGAATATATTATACTGATAAAAAAATCACTAATATTTTAAGGTTATGTTGTTGCCTGATGTACAACCTTACAATACTAACGTTTACATCTGACAATTTTAACCATACCTTACTGGTGGCGCCAACTTTTGTCAAACGGAGGAAACTTATTTGTACACCTTTTATAACAACGTCAATGTCATTAAAATGCAGTTTGATAATAAATATTTATTTTAAATCTCATTACTATGAATGGTATAGGTATCATTTTTACGTCAGAAAGGCAACTAGCTATTTATATTGTAATTAAATTGAGTATGAAGACCATGAACTAGTTGCCTTAAAGACCTTTGTCTTTATTACCCATAAACCACTCTGAAAACTGAATCCGCTGCGGCTGGTCGTTTGGTAACAATTGTGGGACTGAGCTTAGACGATAAGTGTGCATATGCAGGTCGCATTTTGGGATTTGGTATTGCGGGTTCTATAGAATACATTTACTTACCGGCTTAAACGCCGAATATGGGTTTGTGGAATCATCATCAAGGGTTCATTAACATTTTGCTTCACTCCTTCAACTTTTGGCGAAACTGGTCGAAATTCATGACTATCTGTTGAAATTCTGCTTGCAAATCCTGAAAGACGTCCTAAGTTTGAAAAAAACGATTGGCCATCAACCCTTATAGCAGGTCTAGAGTAACGTTCGACCAGAAAAGCTTTTTGTTCTCCCGTGATTACCATATTTAATTAAGTCTTTTTTGGAACGAATCCATGGCATACTTTGAGGACGTCATTTATTTTTTTTATCTTGATTTATGTTTAATTCTCCGTGACCGCTGTCTTGTAGTAAAGTCTCAACATTTTAACAATTTAATGGCGATTCGACGCCATGAAAATGCTTCGATAAGTGACGTGTTACTCAGTGGATCTTGAGCTTAATCAAGGTATGCCTAAAATACCAAAAACCAGTTACGTGAGAGCAACAACCGACGAAGCAATCGGTCTACTTACACTGCACCACCGCATAATATGCACACAGAGTCATAATTACAACCTGAAATTATCCTTACTCGATATTATCATACCAACTTAATTATGTTTGACTCGAAAAATGTAATCGACACAATTCGTGCTCGGTTCAATGTTAGCATTCACGCACACAGCATATTTTTAGCACATTTGTAAGTGGTGATTTAACAATACACGAATATATAATGAATTTATTGCAAACCTCGATTAAGGTGACAACGATAAACAATTAATAATTAGATATGCATAGCCAATTGCACGTTTTATTGGAAAACGACCTCAGTCGGCCTTCGTCAGATCCGACCCATTTCAACTCCCCGACATTGCGTAACGATTTCTCACGCTATTTCTGAGGCTCGATCTTGTTAAGATTTCTGGAAGACAGGAAGGCATAGTTTCTTTATTTCCATACTAGCGACCCGCCCCGCTTCACACGGTTTACGACATCACATTAGAAACCTCTAAAATTATCAGTGTTTCTCTACTATATTATGCATGTATTATACATATAAACCATCCTCTTGAATCACTCTATCTATTTAAAAAACCGCATCAAAATCCGTTGCGTAGTTTTAAAGATCTAAGCATACAGACAGACAGCGGGAAGCGACTTTGTTTTATACTTACTATGTTATGATTATATTCATGCTTTATATTCATATTCCAGACTATACAAAGTAGAAGGTCACAGATGGACAAGCAGATGAGTTAGCCGGACTTGAATTCTAGTCGTTTATGGATACTTGGCACCAAAAAGGTCCTTTACAATAGTCCTTGGTATATCATTCCTTCATATGAACACAGTTCCATAACCGGTCCCCAATCAAAGACTGTCGTCTTTGATTGGGGACCTGTCGTTTTGACGATTTGACCTGGGAGACTGTCGTGTTGAGATCCTACTGTGATAAACTGCATTTTGAAATCCACCTCAGGCTGCTCATTGCAGAATTTCTTAACAAAGCCACCTGCATCAAGTATTTCCAATTTATGCTTGTTTCATAACACGAAACCAGTTCTCTTGTCTTATAAAATATCAAAAATATGTATCTTAAAACTTAAACTGATATACGAAAAACTGTATCTATCGTATGTTCAAACAAAAAAAAACTCAATGTTGTAAGGGTTCAAATACTAGAAAATTGTTGTTAATAATTCCACAAATTGGGAAAACAGGCAAGTTTTCATTCAAACTCGAATCGAAAACATTGTGTGCGATATGAGGATGATCATTTATTTCACTATTTTTTTCTGTAATCTTAACTTGGAGATGTTCAAGATGAGATCATAAAAAGAAGTCGCATGAAGTAATATCGCATGATATTAGTGAAATTTCATGGTCGACATTTCAACATTTGATTGTTCTACTAATATCACAGCAAACATAAAATTTCTGTGGATGTAGAGGTGCTTTGACAACAAAAGGTTCCGGCTTCACCGAAGTCTACGAAGTATAAATTAAGTAATGGCTGTTTTTTAATTTTTTTTATTCGAATAGAATTACAATTCACTATTGTCCCCTTCAAAATAACTTCCTGGGGAAGCCACACAGCGCTGGAGATGGTTCTTCGATTCCTCATAACAGTGCAACTCATATACTGGAATAGCCTTCAGCTGGTCGATTACAGCCGTTTAAATGTTTTCTATGGTCCCAAAATGACATCCCTTGAGGTGATTTTTCAATCTCGGGAAGAGAAAAAAGTCACAAGGACTCAAGTCAGGCGAATATTGAGGCTGAGGAGCCGCAGTATTGTTTTTACTGGCTAAAAACTCATTTACTGAAATGGCTGTGTGACGAGGCGCATTGTCGTGATGCAACATCCAGTTGTTCTTGATGTTTGGTCTCACACGCATGACCCTTTTCGAAATTTTTCAAGAACCTGTCTGTAAAAGTATTGATTTACTGTTTGGTTTGGAGGCACAAACTCTTTATGCACGCAAACACGTGTACGGAGACAGTGCTTTTTCAAGAGCCCAGTTTTTTCGGAAGCCCAGGCATTCTCAGAAGAGAGTCGATTGAAGATGAACCACGCAGTGGAAGGCCTTCATCTTCAAGAACCGATGAAAATGTCGACAGAATACGGGATCTTGTGCGTTCAGATCGTCGGTTTTAAAGTGTTAAATTTTAATCACACCACTGTTCATCAAATTTTGACTAACAAATAGGGGATGAGAAAAATCTGTGCAAAAATGGTTCCAAAAAACCTTCCGCAGGAACAAAAGGACATCAGAAGAGAAATGTGCCTTGACTTTTTGGATCGATTGAAAATGATCCCCATTTTATGAAACGTGTCATTACTGTTGTGATGAGACTTGGGTGTTTGAGTACGACCCGGAAACCAAGCGCCAAAACATGGAATAGCACACTTCAAGCTCTCCAAGAGCCAAGAAAGAGCAAGTCGAAGATCAAATGCGTGCTGATTTGTTTTTTTAATGACCAAGGAATTGTCCACAAAGAGTGCTTCCAGGCCAAACAGTAAATCAACACGATTACAGAGAGGTTCTTGAAAAACTTCGAAAAAGGGTCATGCGTGTGAGACCAAACATCAAGAACAACTGGATGTTGCATCACGACAACGCGCCTCGTCACACAGCCATTTCAGTAAACGAGTTTTTAGCCAGTAAAAACATTAATGTGGCTCCTTAGCCTCCTTATTCGCCTGACAGGAGTCCTTGTGCCTTTTTTTCTCTTCCAGAGATGGAAAAATCACCTCAAGGGATGTCATTTTGTGACCATAGAGATCATTCAAACGGCTATAACCGACCAGCTGAAGGCTATTCCAATACCTATATGAGTTCCCGCACTGCTATGAGGAATGGAAGAACCGTCGCCAGCGCTGTGTGGCTTCCCAAGGAAGTTATTTTGAAGGACAATACTGAATTTATTCAATTCGAATAAAAAAATTAAAAACATCAGTCTCATTACTTAATTTACACACCTCGTATATTGACAATTGTTTTACACAAAAATCGTCCGCGACAAGAAAGAAACGACATACCTTAAAATTTCCATAAAGCATTTGACTTCGTTTTTTTTTTAACACGTTATAATTATGTAAGGTAGAATCAACTTAAATACCTTACTTTACCTATTTAAATACTTAAATACCTTTAAGTACTACCTTAAATACTTAAATACTTTACCTACTTAAATACTTACCTGCTTATCTCTTATACTATAAATATCCACACCGAAGTAATGCATAAAACATCAACGTAAACTTCAATAGCAGCCGGAATAGGCAAACTCCCGCGGTGAGAAAACACAAAACCAGTGTCCGGAATAAATTTCGGTGACAAATTAAATTTGCGTCATCCACCGCAAGACAATTAAAACGGCAATCTATCACTGGATCTACCGCGAATGTTTTGTTTTTCTAATTCCGTCCAACGACAAAAAAAAACAGACGTATAAATCATTTGACGAACCTCGTCGTACCTCTAACCTGTTCGCAGCGACACCCCTGTATTATCTTATCATCGGGATTATGATTATGATTAACACCATAACGCATTCGGTTACGACGCGACGAAAAAAATGTTTATTTATGTACCGACCTAACCTACAAATCTACTTACCTCCACCAGCGAGTTGATGTAGAAAGACGACGAGTACGTCTGGGGTGGAAAATTCGTCGTGTAATCCGACATCGTGTCAAAAACACATCGGCTCTCACTGAGTACAGCGTCACTGAACGATAATTAATTTACGATTTTCAGCGGAATCGATATACAAACGTTGATTTCACTTGTCACAGGCACTGGCGACGCGTCGACACGGCCGCGGCTTGCTTGGCGAAGGGAATAACACACAACAAACGCGAAGTTGGCTGTCGGTTGGTGTATTCTTGCGTACCGCCTTCTTTTAAAAATCGCGTTTGCGCCTTCGGCGACAGGCCGCTGAGGAGTACATTAGTTAATTGATTATTTTTACTCTCGATTGGCCGATGAGCCTGTTTTTGGTAGTCAAATAATAGCGACAATCATCCATCATACAAGATTGAATGCATACAGACGGTTGTTTTTTTTTTTATCAATAATATATAATAACAGGAAAACCGAAAGGAAATGAAACTCAACAGGGCCGGCTCTAGGTCGATTTTACCGTTTTAAGGCAAATATTATTACCTATTGTGTTTTATAAATTAATATTGAGTATCTATTTTAATGAAGATGATGGCAGTGCAGTAGGCAGAGACTTTTATGTGTTCTTGAAAGATATAGGGCTAGTTTTGACGGTTTCCTATATATTTTTTTGCTTATAACACAATGCGCGGGGTCCGTAGAGCTGAAACCGTCCGCTAATTTTTTAAATTAACAATTTGTAAAAAAAAAAACGTCTTTTTAAAATTTTAAGCCCAGCCTGAAGTGTCCAAGTGCTGTTGTTAGCTTGCAAATGACTGCTGAAGTTAAAAAAAGTGCTTTTTTTCACTATTCTTTTTACTTTGAAAGTAGGGCGACCATGATCATGAAATTTCTTGGAGGGACTGCTATTGGTAGTATGGTTACAAAAAAATAATTCGGCTCGATCCGTTAATCACTTTTCGAGTAAATAACGATCGAATTTTTTTGCAAGCCTTAATTAACAATGACGCCATTTCTTTGTTTATCGTACAAGATTGACCGGGTTGGGCTAGAAAAATCATAAATCTCTTCAAGTTTGCGAGACTTTTTGAGATTTTGAAAAATATTAATTTGGGCCAGTTTTATAACGTTTTCTACGCGACTACCTTTTTTGACGCGACGTATATATTGTTTTAGCGTTGCCGCTTCGAAATTCTCGGAATTGTGAGTACAACATCTTAAAAGTACGCTTCAAGACGCGTATTTAAACAAAAAATGGGAGTCAAATTTCATGATCATAGTCGCCCTACTTTCAAAGTAAAAAAATAGTGAAAAAAAAAACACTTTTTCAACTTCAGCAGTCATTTGCAAGTTAACAATACCACTTAGAGACTTCGGGTTGGGCTTAAAATTTTGGAAATTCAATAGGCTACAACTTCTTAAATGCATATGCTATATAAACTATACCAAAGAACGGAGATATAAGCGAAAATGTGAAGAAAAGACGTTTTTTTTTCACAAATTGTTAATTTAAAAAATTAGCGGATGGTTTCAGCTCTACGGACCCCGCGCATTGTGTTCTAAGCAAAAAAAAATACATAGCCGTCAAAACTAGCCCTATATGTTTCAAGAACACTTTTTGATTATTTTAGCTCCCTGTCTATTGGACTATAGTTAAAAACGTTATTAGCAGTGGGCTCGTGCTAAAAATATGTGGGGGTTGCAAATGAATGGTGCAACTGGAAATTTTTAATTTTTCAGGTCGAACCTGAAAGTTAAAAATAGTAAAGCTCGTAAGATATTTATATACTATTTAAATTTTCTTGTTATCATGTTATTCATAACAATATTATAGTAGAAAGCGTGTTATTGCCTCATTGGAAGAGAAAGTTGACACGACGATCTTTGTTTCAACTGCAATTATAGATAAATAGTCAGCTTCTTTTATTTCGTCTTCGTTGCCTTTTCCAAATGATCTTTTGGAGCAACGTCCAACTCAGCATTAAAGTTGACTTCACGGCAAGTTCAACGCACCACAAAAACGCACATAATTAATTATAATATGCAAAATGTGACCTCTTTCAACGTACAATTTTATGTTCGATATGCAGTGTCTAGCTGAGCTAAAATAACTATTTACTGATCAAAAAGTGTAAAGTGCAAAAAAAATTCATATGTTGTGGTGACGCTGCATGATCGGCCCCTTTAATGATTTATAACAATATACAATATGTTTATTTTTCAAAAATATATACAGTGTGTCCCAAAAAGTTGGAAATAGTCCCGCAGAATCGAAACTATTAGTATTTCCAAAAAAAGTTTCCTACGAAAAACATTCGCATCACAAACCGCCATCGACCAGTCAAAGCGACGTCGACATTCTTCTACAGGGTGTTTCATAAATCAGAAAAACTGTATCGGTTAAATGGCAACACCGCTTAATTCGCATCTAATCAAAAAATGTTGTTAATGCTGCTGGCCCAAAAAGTTGGAAACAGGCCCGCAGAGTCAAAACTATTGGTATTTTTTAAAAAAAGTTTCCTACAAAAAAACATTCGCACCATAAACCGCCATCGGCCAGTCAAAACGACGTCGACATTCCTCTCGGCCTAATCACCCTAATATCTATGGAGACATCCAAAAAAAACGTCATCAAAGTTGGCCGAGAAAAAAAAGACGTATTTCTATTCTTGATCGAATTTATAACCTTATTTACTTGTCAAGACTGCCACATCATATGACAGCCATTGTTTATTTTACAAATTGTGACAGTCACTTGTCAGAAGTTTGACATAACCGAAAAGCTTAGACATGACCGCTATTTCCATCTCTCTCGTTCATAGCCAGAGTTGATGACGTTTTTTTTGGATGTCTATATATAAATATTAAAGATTTTCTCACAAACGCCATTCGGTTACAGATAGTGCAGTGTAGTTTTTTTGTACATTAATGTCAATTATTATAAATATTACGAATAGAAAAAAAAACTTGTATTCAATGCTTCAATATTTGTAATCCTCTTAATAGGATTACGCTTCTATGTGATTTTAAATTGATTGAAAGTTCATCGTCTTTTGCTTTTTGTGGAATAGAATCAACCGTAGAAACATTCAAGTTTAAGGCTGCTGCGGCTACTCGTTAAAACAATTTATTAGACTGTAGTTTTAATTAATATTTTAATTTTTTGTTTAAATTACTTTTCTAACAGCTGTTAAGGGTAGTAATGGACCATCATCATCTCGTTCTTTTCCAAAATAGCGTATGTTACTAACTCTTGGCAGCAGCTGTTTAACTGTTCTGTCATTTCGCAAACGGAAGTCTGACAACTAAGCCGCGACGGAACGAGGACTGGCTGAAATATGTCGCGCGTTTTTAAATAGCACAGTGTCGGCTAGACAATATTTTAAGGAGCATATTAATTCAAAAACATCATATTGAGGGAGATGGACTTTCATAGTGGTCCTCAACGTCTCGAAAAACCCTGAAAACCTAAAAATATATAGAAGGTATATGTACCTAACATTTTTATGGTACATTACCACTGAATTGTAGCATATGAAAAAAGGCAATCCTCGAAAATTTTAGTTGCATTATTTTCTTTGACCACCTCAAGAACCATACCGAAAGACTAAATATTTTTTTCATTTCCCACTTCATAATTCTCTTTCGCTCCTTTCTTTTCATGTACACCTATATTTTATACAGATTATCTAAATTATAAAGCGTTTATAGGAAGTTTATTTAAATAATTTTAAACTGTTAAAAAAACACATACCTTTAAAAATAACCTAATGTGTTTTTTATCAGAGATCTGGTGGACATTACGCATATAATTTTTTAATAATGACGAAAAATGTAATTTTGATCACGCACTTCGTTTTTTTGTAGAATGTGAAGCAAATCAATGCAGTATGTTTATCCGTTTACAGTTGATTTGCCTGTGTCTATGTATTACCTGTTTACCTTTGATTGTAAGTAAATTAGACATATTTACAGAGAACTGCAGTTTCTTTTGGAAGTAAATGTTTTAAATCACAATTCGTGTTAAATGATAAACGTGTAACGTCAAACCTAGCACAAACGTATAACATTTTGTTGACCTCGGTAGGAATTAGGGTTCTAACCAAAAAGGGAATTTTGTGGTGATGTTAGAATTTCCCTAAGCAATATTTTGTTAGCATTCTAGTAGGTAAAGAGCCCTCCAGAAAAAACAACGTCATCAAATCTTGCTATGAACGAGAGAGATGGAAATAGGAAATAGCGGTGGTTGTTAAGGTTAAGTGGTTGTCACGATTGTAAAATAAATAATAGCTGTTGCATCAAAAAAAAAAAAGTCACCAAAGTTGGCCAAACAAAAAAAGACCTATTTCTATTATTAATCTTAAATGTATAACCTTATGTAATTGAGAAGGCTGTTACTTTATGTGACATACATTATTTGTTTTACAATTGTGACTTGTGTCACTTGTCAAAAAAGTTTGACAACAATATAGCCAGATTTGATTGATCTGATGGATTTCGATGGATCTTTATTATTATTTTTATTCTAACTTCAGATTAATTTATTTTTCAGTTAGCCGAAAAAAACGATTATCCTGGACTATCTTAAAATGTGTAACAACAAGGACTACCTCGTAAATATTATTGGCAATTTTACGAAAAAGGGACAGCTTCAGACCGCCAATTTCGACATATTTGCAAATGTTACTTTAGACAATAATTTTGCGGTAATCTTTCAGGAATATCTTATAATAAATTGAAGAAACAAGTTAATTAATTTTAATTTTGGAGTGGGTACTGGAACCTTCGGCGTAGAAACAAAAAACTGGTGTTTCGTGGAAAACGTCGTTTTTTTTTTAATTTTAATTTTAATTGGTTCCACAATCCACTAAAAAGTCGTTTTGAGCTACAATTTCGATGGCCATACGAAATCATGGAGTGGGTACTGGAACCTTTGGCGTAGAAACAAAAAACTGGACGTTTTCCACGAAACACCGAACTACTACACTTTTCTCGACGCGCGTTTCGCCAACTATGTTGGCATCTTCAGGAGAAGATTACAATTAAATTCTAACTTACCACTTGCACTATTTATACTTAATTTGTCGCCACGGTTCACTTCATCTAGCCCGCGGGTGAATTTAGGTTCATATGGTAACGAAACAAATTTCGAATTGTCAGTATCTCTACGAAAAGTCGTGGAATTGTTCAAGGTTCTCTTAAATGTGTGCTTATTATTAATGTGCTTAATGTGCTTAAATGTGTGCTTATTAGTACTTAAATATTAAATGCACTGAGTATATATACCGATATTCTTAGATATATTCTTAATTAAGTTTTTCTCATGTTCAAGCCTCTGTTTACTGAGGGGGAAACTTAACAAACGGTGAATTAGAAAATTAAAACTTGCCATTTTATGTTGAAAAGGGTGGGGTGAATCGTTGAGGATATACAGTGAGGTCCATAAGTAAAGGATAAATTCATTGTCTACGTAATTTACAATTTATGAGTAAAATCCTGAAACACGTCGATTTTTAATTCTAGAATGACATTTTTTGAGCATAATTTTATACCTCCCCTCCAACCCCTTGGAGTGACAGCTACCCCTTTAAAATTTTTAAATGGAACGAGGGTGCGTGTGATAGCTCATTTGAACGGATTTTTAATTCTTCATCCAGCAACATGAGATTTTTTTAATTTCTATAATTTTTTTATTGAAAAATATTACATTTTTAATGTTACTAAGTAAAGAAAAGAACATGAAACAGAACAGAAGAACAGTTTAAATTCTTCTAATTCAATAAAAAAATTATAGAAATTAAAAAAATCTTATGTTGCTGGATGGAGAATTCAAAACCCTTTCAAATGAGCTATCACACGCACCCTCGTTCCATTTAAAAATTTCAAAAGGGTAGCTGTCACTCCAAGGGGGTCGGAGGGGGAGGTATAAAATTATGCTCAAAAAAATGTCATTCTAGAATTAAAAATTGACGTGTTTCAGGATTTTACTCATAAATTGTAAATTACGTAGATAATGAATTTATCCGTTACTTATGGACCTCACTGTATATAAGAGTCGCGGTTTCTTTCATATACTTATATATCAAATTCTAACTTATTTTCACTACCTCTTTCTAATAATTAATACATCTAAAAAGGGTAGCTGTTCATTGTGTTCCATTTCATATGTAAATTTTATGGTAGGGAAACAGTTATTTAATTTAGCAACAACGTTATCTACTCTAATTAATTTAGCAATCTAGCAATTAGTTTAGATGATTTTGTTGCTAAATTAAATAACCGTTTCCCTACCATAAAATTTACATATGAAATGCAACACAATGAACAGCTACCATTTTTAGATGTATTAGTTATAAGAAAGAAATTAGTTATAAGTTGGATGCTTTTGAAAGTTTAGAAATCGTTAAATGTAACAGTAGTATGAATAAGGACAATGGTCCAATACCCACCAGTCCACTGTTTGCTCTGATAAACACAGACAGATGTGACGGTTCAGTGAACCGTGGCGACAAAAGTGTGTAGAATTTAGTTTAAATCTCCTGACGATGCCGACATAGTTGGCGAAACGCGCGTCGAGAAGAGTATAGTAGTTCGGTGTTTCGTGGAAAACGTCCGGCCATACGAAATTTAAATTAAAAGCGTGAACCATCTTTAGATGAAATAATTAAATCAATCTTACATTATTTGCAAAACATATAGAATTTGTTTAATTCATGGACAATGTTTATAATTGATTCGAAATCGAATGATTCAAAATTGTAGTACAAGAAATATTGTTGCGTTTTTTTAGGGAGAGCTTCTTCTAGAATATTCAACGGACGACAAAAATTACAAAAGGTTAACAACCCTCAAAAATAAATTCTGTGACGGATTGAGTTTAAACTTCGGAGATTTCGCCTTTAACATGATGAGAGCGGCTGGTATGGTACATAAGTGTCCCATCCCCAAAGTAAGCAAAATCCATGAACTCTAATCTACATCTATATACCCTTACATTCTAAAGACCGTAATAAGTTCAAGAAAAAATAATCAAAGATAGATGTCCAATAACTTCTTCGAAAAACGTCAATTCCAAAAATGGTAGACCGGTTTCGTTCTATCTTGAACTCATCATTTTCCTGCACTCAATAATCAATAGTCAATTTTTTTCTCAATCAAACCACCGGATTAATGACACATTTTAACACTTCCTTCATTGATGACCTTCTTTTTTAGGGACACTATGTCCTACGAGATTATGAGTTGAATTATAAGAAAATGCGGATGACCTACTTCCCTGGCGGATACATTAAGGTTACCATGAAGGTGTCAGATCCCGCGAAAGTAATTGTACATTGCTCAATTGTAAAGTTACACATACAATAATCGTGGCGCCTTCTATAAATATTGATGTTTTATTATTTGTGTACGTGCTTGGATTTTTAAATAAACGTAGTGCAATTTGTTTGTCTTATTTTTACATCTCTGTGGCATCAGATCTACACAAACGTATGTGTTGAAAGGTCTACCTACCTTTTTTCTACTTTTTCTACCCTTTTTCGTTAATCGAGCTATCAGTTTTTTGACTCATCATCTCCTGATGATATCAACATGGTAAGCGAAACGCGCGCGTTGAATATAAGAGTGTTAGCGAAAAACGTGGTTAAGTTTGTGATCCAGTATAGTGGGTGTTTCGCTTTTTTTGACTTTCGCTTTTGATAGAACTTTTAAAACCAACACAAAAATCTTATGTAAACATGGGTCGTCAACGGCTTAATTATCGAGATACGGTATAGTCAAATAAAATTTTTGTATACAGATACACTCGAACCCCTTTTAATTCACCTTCGCTTAATTCACATTCTCTCTTATTTCACCACGTTTTCCCCTATTTTTATTGAAAAAAATGATTGTGTAATACATTAAATACATTGGACACCTAACATTTAAAATAAGTTAGGTGTCTTTTAAAAATATTTAACCTTTAAAATATTCATTCAAGTGGAAAATTGAACTTTGTCACGTACGACTGGGTATACTTACGTTTATTTTTTTGTTCAGTTGACTCATTTTTCGTTATAACAAGTGCTGTGGTATATCTCTAAATATTTCTTTTTGCAGCTAAAACACGAAAAAGAAGTTATGATCGCGACTTAAGCGAGACTAAATTTCGCTACTTAAGCGAGGTGATGATGAACGGATTTGGTGAATTAAGAGGGGTTCGAGTGTATAATTTTTGTTTGGAAAAGCAACGAGAATTAATTCCGTAATGAGAATTATACAGAGCGCCCTCTAGCGGCTAGAGTAAAACGTTATTCATAGTAGGTTTTCTCAAACCAAAAATCTCCCGTATACCAACTTATATTTTTTTAAATTTAATTCGAATCCCTGTGTCTCGAAAACTAAGCCTTTGAAAACCTATGTTTACATAAGCTGTTTGCATTAATTTTAAGAGTTCTATCACAAAGTCCAGCTACAAAAAAACTGAAACACCCTGAAAGTCGTGAATGATACATGAACTTTTTTTAAGGAATGCTTAAATTCTTATAATTTGTATCCTATATCATTAATTTTTAATTTACTTCTGATGGGATTATAGCTTGTAAAATTTAGGCAAATAACTGGGTACTTAACCGTTATTATAATTATTTTGTGGGTAAAGTCCCTCCTCTCTCCTGTCCTAACCCGCCTCTATCTGTTTCCTTGATACGCAAAACGTGAGCGTAAATCAGAAAGATAACTCGTGCACTGTGGAACCCAGAGACAGTATACGTTTATAATTCGAAGCGAATGTAGTGCTCCAAAGTAAGTTAATTTCATCTCGAAAGCATTTGTGCAATAAAGTGGATTCACACTTCACATTATGACTTCTCACATGAGTAAGTACTGCTAGTAATATTTTTTACTAACAGAATAATGATGGAAATTAGTCGTATTGCAAAAAATCAAACAGTAGGTAGCAACCGACGAGCAGGCTATTAATAATACGCTTTCAGGGCGACTCGGGGATTCACAGAGCTCCACGCCGGGATTTATTTTTAGATATTCGTTTATTTCTTTGGCCATTGTTACATGGAATTTTTGGCGGATATGCTCTTTAGTTCAGTCTGCTACTACAAAAATCAATATTCCGCTTTTCCTTTCTTCCTTTCTACTGCGGTCAAAGGCAAAGCTACTGTTGGTGCATCGCAAATATCTTGTATATGATCGCCAAGTTTTTTTTTGGAAACTACCCGTATAAAAATTAACCATACTTTTTCCTTTTATGCAAAATAAAAAATATGTAAAATAGAAATGAAGAAAGAATGAAAGTTATTGTTTATCCTTTTTTTTAATTTGCAGCTCAACAGCAACTGACCATAAGGTCCAGGCAGTTAAATCCCAAGGACCCTCTGTTCTGGAAAAGCAGAGGGTATCAGGAGAGACCACTAGACTGGCAAGGTAAACATTTTTACGATCAAAATTACGATTGAAATACTACAATTCTGTTTATTTTAGATCTTCTGGAACGAATGGGTTATTACGATGGTAAGTAGATTCCATTTTTCATCAAAATAACGTTTATTTTGATTAACCTCATACTTTTTCCAATACCTACGGACCCTAATGGGGGTGGAGATTTCGTACTCAAAATATATAGACAAATAAGACTTGTTTCAACCAAGAAGACTAGAACTACTAGTCTTCTTGGTTTCAACAAAGATCATCCAATAAACATTTCTTTATAGATGACACGGAAGATGAAGAAAGTGAAGGTAGCGAATACGAAGACGATTGCGAGGAGGATGAATATAGTGACGATGAATGTGATGGTAATGTGTATGATGATGACGAATATGACGAAGATAATGAAGAAGATGAAGAAGATTATGAGGAGCATAAACAGAAAAGCAATCGAAACAATCCAAACAACAATGAGTATTGGATTGCGCGTGGTTATTTCAATGGGCGTCCAGAAAATTGGAGAGGTATTGGAAATTCCTAATTAAATATAGAACATAATTGTCAACACTTTATTCTGTTTCAGAACTAATCTACAGGAATTAAAGGCTGATTTTACTATAGTTTTTTTTATAACAAAAACAATCGTGTTAAACATGCGTTATAGTTATGCAATGTGCACATTGTTATTTTAGTACTGAGACGTTGCTATTGTAATAGTTGTAATAGGAGGGATATGTATATATGTAGTAAGTAAGTTAAGTAGGTTTATTTGATAATAAAAAATAAAAAGCTGGATTTAGTTCTTTCTGTTTATTTTATTCTACAAAATCAAATATCAGAATGAAAATAGATGACAGTCATTAAATGTAGTTAACGAATGAATTTCTAAAGCCGGTGTCAAATTCTTCGTAATATTGTATTAGTTTGACATGCAAAATAGGCACTAGGTATGGACGTTTCAAAATGACGACGGTCCTAAACGCACAGCAAAAAAATAGAAGCTGTTCCAGTGTTCCATCATCTCAATCCCCAGATTTAAACACTATAGCAAACCAGAAAAAATTGTAACTGGCTTATTTTACTAGTATGATTTCAAAATGTTGCTGTATGGATTCGTTTTGTAATGATGATCTTTCACAAAGATATAGAAAATCAAATTTCAATTATATTTTTTGATTCTGGAACTATATGATTTGTTTTGGCAAAATTGTATTAGCAGCACAGCATCTTCTATAAATAATTATTTATGACATGTTTAACAATCAAAAATTGTGTATGCTTATTAAAATAACATATATATTATTCATTTTTAACTTCGAGTCATTCTTTCTAAAGAAGAGTCATTCTGTAAATATTTTCTGTAAAATAAATAATATTACTCTGATATAGTCTCATAATTATTGATAACGTTGAGATAACGTTAAAATATTAGCAGTTGTTCTGATAGCCCGGGGATCAACAACCTTTTTTTCTTACCGATCAAAGAAGAGTCGGTTTCGTTGAAGAGCCACAGAAATTGTTTTAAGACTTTATTAATTATAATTACACTTCAAAATTTATGAAACGTGTTTACAAAGACGTAAAATTTTATAATTCATTGTGATGACAACAGGCTTTGTAAAAAATATATAAAAACGTTATCTGGACATCCATCGACAGCGCAAATGTTATCTTGCAAGGCACTTAATCTAATCTTTATTAATCTTTACACCAATGTTATTACTCTTTTTTTGTATATGCATATTTATGCACTAACCAGTGTCTTTTAAAATATACACATTTTTAAAATTATTTATTCTTTTAATGTTGAAAAAAAATGCTAATCAAAATTATTTCTAAATAATGAATAATTTTGTAACAATCTGGCATCAGTGCGCTCTAAAACTTAAACGCCTGATTAATGACAGGCATTGATTTTTATTTTGTAAATAAATGCATAAATATGTACCTATACACATGCACCTGCACCGATAGAGATTAGACAGATTAGATACCAGAAAAACGAAACAAAAGTTTTTGCTTATATGTATGTCGTGAGTGAAACAGAAAACATAACACATAACGTGGTAGAATTAATGATAGGATAGGCAAAGTCACTGGGGCCTCGAATCATGTAAAAATTAAATTAGATACATATGTACATGTTACATCATCCCGAGAATCCCGCGAAGCGGCCGCAATCTCAGCAGCAATAAAATACAAAACTTATTTCGATACCTAACCTACATACATACATTTATGTACATATGTATTTCTGTTTCGATTTCATATACATATGTTTAATTCTTATTTTATTTGTTGTACCCGTTTTTTTTAATAAACAGCCGATTATAGATATTTTTTTCTGACTTGACATTTGATTCTGATTTTTTCCTATCTTCTACGACAGGTTCTACCAACATTAAGATTTATATGTAGATTGGCAAAGCTGTGAAAACAACACAACACTTATGCCATCGTCACCTTGACAGTTGACAGTGTTCGCTTATGATTTGGAAAGGACGAAGTTGTTCAAAGTCAGCTGAATTAGTCTCAAAAGCAATTAGGCAATACATTTTCACTTCATGACGTCCCACACGAGTAAGTACTACTAGTAACATTCATTTGCTATTGAAAAATAAGCTAGAATAAATAGTTTTACGCTTTCAATTAGGTAGGGGATTCACATGGAGCAAATTTATTTTTAATATCCGTCCACTGCTTTGTTTGTGTTTGGGTTTTAAATACGATTAAGGCAGCTGATAAAAACAAAAATATCGATATTCCGCATTTTCCCTTACTATGTCGCCTTCTGATTGATTGAATGTACAGGGTGTCAAATTTTGCGGCACTTTTGTGGCAGTTGTCTTTAATGATAGAGATTTGCAGGTTGCACATACCTGCCGTACTTTTTTGTGAAACGAAAGATGTAATAAACCGAATTTTCATAGCCCTTTTCATTTTTGAGGTGCGAGGTGAAACTGAAAATTTGCACTTTTCAGACACCCCCCTCTAATTCGCTCTTTTTTTATGTTATTGGAAATGTAAAAATGGACTTTCATATGATATGTAGAATACAGTGGCGTAGTCAGTTCTTGTCTCCCATCGTGATGTTTTCTTAAAATAAAGCAAACATACGTTTTTTTTTTAATGAAACACCCTATACGTTTTTACTTGGTTTAATTAAGTATTTTCTAAGCATTTATAAAATATTATGTACTTAAAGAATTCATGCAAAATAAAAATTTCTTATGCCTAAATATTTGCAATTTTTAGCCGACCAATTAAACCCCAAATGCCATTTCTTCTGGAAAAATAGGGGCTATCCGATAAGGCCACCCAACTGGCAAGGTAAACATATCAGAACCATAAGGCTGTCTAAACTATTACAGTTCGTTAGTTATATAGTTATTTTATTTTTTAGATCTTCTCCGACAAATTAATTATAAAAGCAGTAAGTAAATTATCATTTTTTTTTATTCCATTGCAATAAATAGAACCACTTTACAAATGTACATATACAGTGTGTCCCAAATTAGTTATGCACACATTTGCACCGTTCGACATTCAATCACATAGAACAATTTATGTAGTTACCAATTTGCAGTAGTTGATTATTTTTTGTTTGTAACTTGCAAATTGTCGCCAACTTCGAAAAAAAAAATTTAATTTTGCTGGAAGCAACAGGTTTTTTAGCATTGTGATACATTGCTGAAAAGCAATTTTTAAACAGTACTTAACCACATAAAAATGCAATATGGCGCACCTAACAAAATCTCTAAGAAAAGTTAATGGCATTACCTCAGAAACAAATGACGGCAGACATATGTTCACGACATCGGTGCCAGCATCTTGTGACATAACAAAGTAGGGTGACTTCGCTAGTAAGCCGGCCCCCCTAGTAGTCGGCCGAAATTCATTTCAAATGCATATAACTTAAAATATACGATATATGAAAGCTTGTTTCTTGTTGCTATTGGTCGGCCACAGTATCAAGTAAATCCCGCCAATTTTTTGGCACCTACTGTTAATTAATAGAACTAGTCAGGTTCATTTTAAAACTGTGGTTAACGGTTATGTCGAAAAACACGCGTGTTTAAATTTGAAAAACTTGTGGTTGGTTATTTTGAACGGTAAGTAAAAACACTTGTAAAACATCTTAGCAATTGTTTTGTGTTATGATAGCTTGAAGAATCCTTTGGATTATCAGATAAAATCAGCAGAAATGCCTTTTTTTGCATTTATACTTTAAAATCCAGTAGCCGGTTAACCCGCATAGTATTATTAAGTGAATTTCAGTAGTCGGCCTTCATGGCCGACTACTAGGCTCTGAATGGTAAAATGTTTGTCTTTTTTTTACTCTGTAATTAAGATATAGTCATCGTTGTCTTAAAGATAGCTAGATTAAGGTTACGGTTAGATAAATTTTAGTAGTCGGCCACTAAAATACTTACTTTAGATCATGATTCTTACATTTGAAATATAGGCCGACTACTGAAATATGTTTTTAAAAGTCATTTTTCTAGTGGTCGGCCGTAAAATTTTTTAACAGGATTTAAGGGATTTGTATCCAGTTTTTTTCTATAATATCCTTTTTAGACTATGGAAACTAAAAGAAAAGGAAGTTTCATCAATACTCAGAACAAAATCTACAAGAAGCTCTTCAGGCATTTAAGGATGGCGCGAAAATACGGGGAGTTTGTAGAAGATTCGGTGTACCTAGGTCTACATTACAGGACCGCATCAAGGGGAGGGTCCCCGACAAACATCGATGCTGAAGATGACGTTGGTTGTGATTTTTTGTCCCAAATGGTTTCACCTTGGGTGTACAAAGTTTTTTCGGACGTAAATATGATGAAGTTGCTGAAGAAAATTTCAAATGTGATTTTTGTAACGAATAAGACTGGTAGCATTGTTTTCACAAGAGAATATGAGTTTAATTTATTATTTTATTTATTTATTTGCTAGACATATTGATGGCCAAGAAATTTGTTTTGTTTATCATTTCCCTAGGTATATATTTTGTTATATATATTATGTTATATGTTTTGTTATATTTACTAATAAAAAGAAGTTTATATATGATTAAAAATGGTTTAATTATTTATGAGTACTTACCAGCATAACTTTATCTCCTACATTTCGTAGTTAATATGAAAATTAACGGTTTATTAGTCATGCAATGCAAAAAGCCAATAATTTCAATACGGTCCTGTACAAATAGTGGCCAAAATACTATGGCCGACTACCCACTTATAGGTGGCCGACTACTGATTTTTAACGGCCGACTACTGATGAAAGTGCATGTTTTTGCATGAAAAAATCGTGCTAATAAGTATTAAGATTAATCTAAATATGTTATGTTACTAAACTGCAGCAAAACGTTCAAAGTTTATTTTTATTCCACAGTCACTACCACATCATAAAATATGTATTTTTTACAAATCGCCGAAGTTGAATTTTACCTAATCTGGCCGACTACTAGCACAATAACCCTACTCGCTAAAGTATAACTAAAGTCCAGTAATTAGAAAGAGATGGGACATATTTTTCTAATTACTACTAATTATAACATTTCTCAGTTTTTTGGAATCATCTCGAAAACGATTACATATACATTGAATTTGAAAAAAAGTCGAAGAGGTAATAAAATCCTCTTAAACTTTCCTAACAATAATCGAGATACCAGTGCCTGCATAACCACTTTGAGACAGAGTGTATGTATATATATAGACATCCAAAAAAAACGTCATCAAAGCTGGCCGAGAAAAAAAAGACGTATATCTATTCTTAAACGAATTTATAACCTTATTTACTTGTCAAGACTGCCACATTATATGACAGCCATTGTTTATTTTACAAATTGTGAAAGTCACTTGTCAAAAGTTTGACATACCCGAAAAGCTTAGACATGACCGCTATTTCCATCTTTCTTGTTCATAGCCAGAGTTGATGACGTTTTTTTGGATGTCTCTATACTTATATACTGTTATCGGTGTTAACTAAAAGCCACTACCTCTATCATAAATCCAAAATAGATAAAGGCAGAAAGGAAGCATCCGTCAATATAGTGATATTTGGCCGATGATGATCGTACCTATGAACTCTCAGATGAAAGCTGTGCTTTCCTAACCTGCGTGTGCGTTATTAAAAAAATATATACATATATTTGTAGATAATAGAGAATATTATGATGATAGTAGTGAGTCCGAAGAGAACTACTACAATAAATATTACAATGATGATAATGAGGAGGGGAGAGGAGGAAAAGTGAGTATTCTTTAACAAATACAAACCAAAAACATTAACGTATTATATTTCAGAACTACGAGGATCAAAGACTCTTTCTACAAGGATATAGGTATTTTTTTTCTGGTTCGTTCGTATTTTTCATAGGTATTTCTTCGACTTTATTGTTTCAGTACCACGATCTAAACAATTAGGTTATGTGTTCATTCTTTAATAACAACATAATAATGACGTTATTGTCACTCTTGACCATAACGTCCCACATTGTGCTGGACAGTCCTTCATTTTGAAATACTGTCCAGAATTTACGAGTGCCAAGCATTATATTCGGCATTTAATGAAGCGTGAAGATCTCTATCAGATATAATAAATAGTACTAACCAGTTAACTGTAAAAAAATGACTTCAAAAGTATACTTTGATCTTGACAGTGCCTTTTTAATATATATGTTTTAGCTTTTACGTTATTACATTGTTTTTTTATAACGGGCCATTAAAAAAAAACGTCATCAAAGCTGGCTACGAACAAAAGAGATGAAAATAATGGTTATGTCGAAGCTCGAAACAAAACTTTGTTGTCAAACTTTTGAGAAGTGGCTGTCACAATTGTAAAATAAATAATGGCTGTCACATAATTCGACAGCCTTGACAATTAAATAAGGTTATAAACTTAAAATTAAGGATAGAAATTCGTCTTTTGTGTCTCGGCCAACTTTGATGACGTTCTTTTTTAATGGCTCGTTATTTTTCGCCGCCCAGCATTGGTTTGTAAAAAATCTAGTCACCCTGGTGTTTGTGTACGTAAGATTTTAAACAATAAAATGATTATAAATATGTTTTTTTTTTCATTAATTCAAATATCTGAATGAAAACAAGATATGGAAAGCTTTTGTGTTCACAATTAATACGTGCTAGCTGATAATGTTTTCTTGAGAGTAACCAATTTCACAAAATCTTCAAAAAAATTTGATGCATATATTTCACCTTAGAAAACATAGATTTTCCTCAAGTACAGAATAACATGGAACCATTCATCGCCTAGTAGGGATCCTGAGTAACGCAGAGGTTCTTATAGTGTAAATCCAAAAAATAATCTCCAAAAAATTAATTTTTTAACACGTTAGATACGAGTAGATACAAAATTTGCTGCTGTTTAGGAGACTAATTTTGGAGTTTCTTAAAATGATAGAGAACAGACAGTTGAATCACACATAACTACAGGCTGTAGGTTAATAATATATTCCAGGACCGGTCTTAACGCAACTGAAATACTGTTATATGTGCCACATTAATAAATTACATCAATTCTTGTATATATGTGTAACCAAGTTATAGCATGTGCCAAAGATCAAGTCGAGAACGTGAACATAATTTACACTTATTGTTAGTATTAGTTAAACTGCGCTGGTCGATGCATCATCGTGTGCGCGAAACGTCGTATAACTTTGTAATAATGTCGGGACAGCGTCCGTCGCATCTTACGGTGAAGCATGGGATAAACGAATGCGCAGAACTGAGCTTTAATTTACTGGTAAAGTTCGCAACAATTATTAATTTCCGATATGTGCACATAACTATTAATTCTTCTTATTATTGCACAAAAACGCACCAAAATATTTAAAAAATATATATTTCCTCACTTATAACAAAACTTAAGTACATTAAACTAAATAAATAAAAAATAAAATATCTCCGGCATTACACTTACTCGTACGAGTAGCGATTGTCACCTGACCTTTTCACCATCCCTCAACATGTTTAAGACGTAGTACATCCTCTCCAGTTCTTCGTTACTGAACTGGGACTCGGAACGCGTCACCAGTTGGCTGTGCTTTATGGTATGCTGGAGCTTGGAGTCGAGGTGAGCCGATTTGAGGATTATCTTGGCCTTCTGGCTGTTGTTAGCCAGGGCCCACATGATCACGACGACGGTGTTCTTTTCTTCCCTGGAGCCGCTCGTCAGTTTCGTCTGAAGGATGTTCAGGAAATCACCTGCAACAATTTAGTCTAGCCAGAATTATACATCGAAAAATACAATTACTATATTAGTACGATTTAAGGGAAAATAATTGGCCAACAGTACATAAATTGAACATCCCACGAGATCTCATTCCCACGAGATCTATTTTCGTGAGATATTCCCACAAGATCTATACTCATAAAATATAATTCCCACAAGATCTATTCTTATAACATCTAATTCCCACAAGATCTATTTTCATAAGAACTCATTTCCACGAGATGTATTCTCATAAAACATAATTCCCCCGAAATATATTCCCACGAACTCTCATTCCCAGAAATATATCGAATTCCAACGAGATTTAAATTCCACGAGATCTTAATTTAATGCTCTGTACGTCTGTTTGGCTTTCTAAATGACAGTCATGTATATCATATTATATTGTCATGACCTCTAATTCCACAATGTCTAATTGCCACAAATCTAAATATCCGGTTTCCCACGAGATGTAATTCCTACCAGTACTAATTCCCATGTGTCCTAAACTGTGACATGAAATCATCGACATATTCTGTAAACCCTGATGACATTTATTCGGTTGTTATTTAAATCCCACGATATCTAATTCTCACAGCATCTATAAGTATCATATGCCAAGGCCCTCTTGCTACTACCATAGTATTCAACCCAAGCCAACCTAAGGTTTAAACCACATAATATTGAATAAAAGTACATCCGAGGTCCGAGATTAATGTTGTAATAAAGATTAATAATATGTAATTATAGTTAACATACGATATAAAAATAATACCATTATTATAACATCACGATAATATGATATACTGGCTTTGTAGAAAGATACTACACGATAATTTTGATATAATGGGAATTAGACGACATGGGAAATAATCATGGTGGGAATTATATGTCATAAAAATTCGATCTCGTGGGATTTAAATACCAACCGACTGACAATGAGTGCAAAATGCGAGCTGAGACTTCTTTACACATATTTACCTGAACTCAGCAGTCTCGGCCTGTTCGGCTGGTAAAACGCGAGATTCCTCAGTACCAGCATGGCCGCCAATCGATTCTGCGCCCTGGTGCTCGAAGTCAACGTCATGACGAGCTCCAGTACGTCTGTAACCTTGGCCACAGACGTCTGTCCCTCGGGATGACTCGTGAATGTCTGCAGAAACTCCAACCAGATCAACTCTATGCCCTCCCAGGGCTTCTGCCTCTTCGTTATGGCGGGATGCAGTCGCGAGATGCTTTGGAATAGATTGCCCTGAAACAAGAAATAAAATTCATTCACCAAGAGCACCCTAACTTGAAATGGTGCAGAAATTAAGTCTCGTATTGACTACCTGCAGCATGCTTCAGCTGCATGTTACACGAGCTGCCTCCCATCCTAACCTTACCGCGTTCCGGAAAACTATCCAGACACTCCTGTTTAACCAAAGTAGACTTGGAAATCTTGACAGTGACTCGTATAGCACATTAGCAAACTTGCTTACCTTCGACATCAGAACTCTGCATTCCAAAGATTCGCAGCAATTGTTCAATACGTTGAAGCACAATTCTAGGATGCCGAGACTGTGGGTCTTGCTAACTTGGTCCATTTCCTTGACTATCAACGCGATGATGGTGTGCAGGAGGGACACGTTGCTGGGGGTCCTTCTGGGACCTGAGCCGGCGACTGGACTTGTTAACGTGAGAGACTGACAAGCTAGAAAGGTTACACAATAGTGATATTTAACTGGCACTATGTGGCGCTCAATAGTTTTGTAAAAACCATACGGTTTTAAAAGGTGTGGTGATACAGAGCAACTATCGCTTTCTTGACTTGAAACGAGAATAATTCCGCTCCTTGTCATTCACCATCAGAAACCACTGATCCAGATTTCAACCTTATTAGGTCTCATCAGTGTAATATATCGGGCAGTCAATGACAACGAACAGGTGTATCCAATTAATGCCGAGCTAGAAAAGCTCACCTGATGATAAATAGCAAGCATATCATCCTCGAGAGTTTGGTGTGACTTCGGTGGTTGTAGGAGCTAACTTAAGTTAAGGTAACTGAACTTAAGCTAACTTGTTAGGACACCGAAATATGTCTAGTCCCATCAAGCACAAGAAGGCGGCACTTGCTTGGTATCGCTAGACATCTCTCACTTCTGCTAGGCATTAAGCTGATACAGCCGTTCTATTGTAATTCCCCATCACAAATGATGAGATCTAATATGATCGAAATACAGATCTGTGATTTCTGGTGGTGAAAGATGAGCGGAATTATTCTGGTTGTAAGCAATGTACGACACTCTCCTGGAGGTAGGAATTTTACAGTGAAGTTTGACATTTTTGTTTAAGCTGTAGGTCTGAAAGGTGCATAAGGATTTTATAATTTTTATTTTTACAGGGGTTGGGGGTGAAATTTTGAGTTTTTTCAATTCTTTATCAAACCATTCCACATTTTGTATATAAGGGTATCTCTAATTCGATTGCAAGTTATTTTTTGATCTGCCACCCCCGAAGGGAGAAAAGTAGGGGTCGGGGATGAAATTTTGAGTTTTTTTCAATTCATTATCAAACCATTCCAAATTCTGTATACGAAGTTCTTTGTGTTTTTAATTCGATTGCAAGTTATTTTTTGATCTGCTACATTTCTTCTTTTCACCGAAGGGTAAAAAATAGGGGTTGGGGTGAAATTTCGAGTTTTTTTCAAAATCTGTTTTCAGATTTGTTATCAGTGACCTCATAAACCTCTACATATAGCTTTTCAGATTCGCAAAAAAGTTTTAATTTTCGACTGTCATATTACGCGCCATTTTGCCATTTTCAATTTTCACAATTTGATTCCAGATTCGTAATGAGTGATCTAGAAAATCCCCTACCAGTAGTTTTTCTAAAATTCCCAAAATTTTGAATTTTCGACCGCCATTTTGAATCGGCCATCTTGAACTTCTGATTCCAGATTCAGCAACTCCAAAAACTGCGATCAGCAACCTCAAAAAAGCTTTATGAAAACAATTTCCAGTCCAGATTAAAAAAAATAAAAAAAACCTGCTCCGCACTAGAGGGTTAAAGACGCCATATTTAGTCCGACATAGTAAACTTTATAATTCTGATGTCAGATATGGATTCTGCCCCCAAAAACCAGATTTGGCACCTTTTTTGATCACATATGATACAATATCAGTGAACCGGTTAAGAACAACTCTTATAACTCACCGAAAGGGCACTCCACGGTGTAAACGCACAGCATCCTCAACACGTCGACAAGGTACGCGTTCTGCGCCAAGAACCACACCCAGAGCTTGTGAATCACATCAGCTAGATTCAAGGAGACCACCTCCGTCTTCACCGCCTCATCGCCTACCATGAAATTGGTTAGCAGCCCCACCAGCTCGTCGAGCTCCTTCAGAACGGGGCAGACCCTGCGCTTATCGCCCACCCGCCTGAGGCAGTCGACGGACTCCAGGCTGAGCCGGATGTGGAAGTCCCTCAGCTGTCTCACCACCACCTGCGCCAGGCCCTTCTCGAGGGCGTACCTCTTCGCCTCCTTGGACACGCCTAACAGACCGGTCAGCGCGGCCAAGACGCACGCTCTCCTCTTGTTGTCGGCCTTGGAGTCGTAGATGTCGTACAAGTGCAAGAGTATCTTGCACACCTCGGCCCCGGCTAATAAGGCGCTCCCCGTTCTCCACGAAACTAACCTCGAAATCTTCTGGGACGTCCGCGTCCAGCTTCGTGGGGAAAACCTGGCCAAAGTACGCCTCTTCCAGCAGGTTCATCTTGTGCCTTTCCAGACTTCTCGCGGTCTGCTTCGTCTTCCTCGTACTCGCAGGAAGCGGAGCGCTGTTCTCTAAGTTATCCTTGGTTCCGGATATTACCACGCTCCTGGGCGTTCTGACGGAATCCAAGAGGGTCTGAAGGGAGGCGGTCTCGAAGACGCCGTCGTCCGGGGTTTTGGTCTTTTCGAATGTCCGGTGTACTTCGATTCTGAGCAGGGAGGTGAGGGAGGTTAGGGCCGAATTTTGCAGTTCTGTAAGAAAACGGTTAGGTCCGAGGCCATTTATGATATCGCAAATACTGTCTAAAAGTAAGGGATGAGATGGCGATTTGAGATAACGACTCAAACTGTCTGTGTTGGAGAAAACTAAAATGCGTTTTGTTTTTTTCAAACTCTTTACATACAATAAAAAAATGCGTTCTGTTTTTTCAAACTCCTTACATACAATATAAAAAAAAACTAGAAGAAAGAAAAGACTGTATATGAAACTGTGTTTTTTCTCTTATCTCACAATAATTTGAAACATTCTAATCATTTTAATGTACGAAATATGTATGAAAAGATTGCCTACAAAAAGGATGTTAAAAAAAGTATTGAGTGTAACCTCCAAAGAGGAAAGTCAATAAGCACTGAAAATGACAAGGCAAAATTCATAATAAGAAGTCTCAAAACTTAATACTTCAAAACAGAGAGTATTTCTGAAATACATACATATATCGGTTTCATTTTCTACAATTTCTTCAATTGCGTCATTCACCAAAATATGAAGAATATTCTAGAAGATTATTAGAAAGATTTTCCGGTCCCTGTTTGAAGGTCATCTCTTGTACTGAGTATGAATCAAATATAAAAAAAATCACGGATTTGAACGAACAGAAATTGAAAGTATTTACATTAAATAAAAATTCATATAAACGGATATATCACTGTTATGTATACAGTCATGGACAAAAGTGTGCATACACTGAACTATTCTAAATCAAAGACTTAAATACACAAATAAAAAGCAGTAGAATTATAATGAATTTATTTTACAGTAAATGGAATCCTTGTATCGAGTTTATACTACATTTGATGAGTAAAATGATTCGAAATGTCCCCAGGAAGGCAAAAACTGACAATTGAGGAAGCAAAATAATTTTACGTTTAACGGGACAACATAAATTTTACGGCAAAATATGAAAAATGGCAAACAAGAACCGGCAGACAGTTTACACAATTTAATATCCAAAGTCAATCAGAAAAAAATAAATCACTCAATAAGTTCGTATATTGACTGATAAAACAACAACGTTTAGGCAAAATTCAACTTTATTCATCAACATAGCCTCATTCGAGAATAACAGATTGGTCCCAAAGCTTCTCTAACATTTCTATGCTTTTCTTATACAACGATTTGATCAACCCTTCAAAATACGCTTCAGATTCGGCGATCACCTCCTCATTGGAGCCATACCTCTTTCCGGCGAACATTTTTTGAGATGTTTTTTGAAGTAATTGTCGCTGGGGCCTAAATCTGGAGAATACGATGGATGCGGAAGTAATTCTGTCCAATTCGTGTAGTTTTGCCATTGTTGCGACCGACTCGTGACAGTCTTTGTAAAAATGCACTTTTTTCTTCTCCATTTGACGCCGTTTTTCACTAATAATGCTATGTAATAACCATTATTGATTCTATTTCCCTTTTCAAAACAGTCGATGAATTTTATACCATGCGCATCCCAAAATACGGAAACCATAACCTTCCCAGCCGACTTTTGTGTTTTTGGTGGTTTTGGACGACTTTTGGCGGTTGCTGTCCACTCAGCTGACTGCTGATATGACTCTGGAGTGGGGTGATGGATCCACGTTTCATCCATTGTCACATGTCGCATGAAAAAATCATTTTTATTTCGCCTAAACACAGGGCCGGATGCAGGGGTGTCGGGGCCCGGAGCAATGAAGAAAGTGGAGGCCCTTTCAATCAATAAATATCCATCGATAATTTTATTTTTACATTTAAAACGTAATTTCCACTATTAAGATACATACTGTTTTTTGTAAGTCCCTAAAAATCGTTATTACTTTCGTTCCACCACTGAATAGATTTAGACTAGAATAGAATATCCACCACTTGGATATATTTCATTACTCATTACTTTCTTAAAAATTAAAATTTGTTATCGTTATTATAAATTTTTGAATGCAAGGTTTGTGGAGGCCCTCAATGTGTGGGGGCCGCGGGGCTCCCGCCCCGGTTGCCCTGCCCTGCATTCGGCCCTGCCTAAACAGCTCCAAACAGCGATCTGAATCATCAACACGTTGTTGTTTTGGCCAACAGTGTTCAAACGCGGTACCCACTTCGAACAGAGCTTTCTAATGCACAAATGTTCATGCAAAATAGTGGATACACTGCCTTCTGATATTTTGAAGGTGTCAGCTATCTCACGCAACTTCACTTTACGGTCTTTCAAAACGTTGTGTTTTCTGGAACAACTGCCGATTATGGAGAGAGAGCGTTCAGCATCATCGGTGTTTGTACGGCTTCGTTTAAAATCAACAAACCACTTCTCTACTATTTGTCTCAATAGAGCAGAGTCCGAATAACACTTTTCAAGCCATTGCCTTGCTTGAACGGTATTTTTTCCCATTAAAAAGCAATGCTTTATCAACACGCGAAATTCAGATGTTTCCATTGTTTCCAAAATTCCAAAAGTAGCGTTACCAAATGAGATGGGATGAGATGAGACCATAATACTGTCCCCTAAAAATCCATATTTGTATATATTCTGCGAAGTCCGATTTATTTTTTTTCTGATTGACCTGCAGACCTTCCTACCACCTCGCTCGCGATTGGTTCACCCCGCACTCTCATATTTGGTTCACGTTTATCTTAGAGAGACGTTCACTCATCAACGCATATGGTATATAAAGATTTACAAGCTCATCACTTAGATATAGTGAGACTGACTCAACAAAAAGTTACAAGGATTAATTCGTTTTCATCAATCATCCTTTTCTTATTAAATCTTACCGTTAGAACCGAGGCAACTGATCGACTCGCAGAGTGTTTCCAAAAACGGCTCATTTCCCACCTCCACGAGGGTTCTAGAGAAAACAGACAGGGCTTCTACCGACCTATCGTCGAATTTGTCTTCCCTATTGCCGTGTCGCGTCAAAGATGCTATCAAGTTGAAGATTTCCGTCCACAGTCTGTTCCTCAGATAGACCAGTTGAGGTAGGTGCACGTCTGAAAATGGAATGTTCTACTACAATACCGCTAGATCTAAACAGAAAGCTATAACAAAAAAAATGTGATGAAATTTGCAAAAAAAGAATAATATCTGCTTCACCAGCTCTTCTTGAAAGCGACTTTAAATATTTGTTAACTATTTTACTATTACTATATACCTTACCATTAATAAATTATAATACTATACTAAAATGTTTCGAGCTTTATTTAATTTGTAAATTGAAAAAGGAATGAAACTTGCATTTACCACCCTATATCGAGTATCTCGATAGGGGTGCATTCTATCAACAATAATAACGACCGTTAAAAAAAGTCATCAAAGTTGGCCAATCAAACAAAGACGTATTTCTATTCTTAATCTTTAGTTTATAATGTGATGTCTATGTGTTGGGATAAATATAACTGCAAATAGCACGTGGGTCATTCCAGATAAAGTCGGCTGAAAATAAAAAAAAATCGTTGCTGACCAATTTTAGATTTTGATGTAACTTTGAGACTCTTTTTTAGGGTCCCAAAGAACAAAATTTACGCAAATTTAATTTTTACAAACGCTCGTTTCCGCCTATTCGAACTAAAACTTTTAAAAACCGTCATTTTTATGCTTTATCTTTGTGAGTGACCTCAATTCACTTCTTGGCAATATCCCATCCGCCACTGAAACTCTTGCAGAACCTTACCAAGAGCAGCGGGTTGAACAGACCACTTTTTAAGCATACAGGTATAGACATACTTTTTAATGCTCGCATTCTATATTAACCTATTCGCCTAGTCAACAAATAAACTACCTAATATTTTTGTTTAGTGATGCTTACCATCTGATCTAATAAAATAATATTGAAATTATAACGACAGTTGAAAATATAACGATGGTTATATCCGCATAGACTGCGATTTCAAATTAATCCAAATATCAAACAATGCCTGGAATAAACTCCAATAGACCTTATCTAGACATCTAGGGGACACACATTGTAAACCGTAATGCCCATAAAAAGTTACTAAATTGGCCAATTTCAATTATACATTTCGGGTATGGCATAAAAAAATTATACTTCCATCCGAGATGGAGCGATACATGTTGCTACTTCTTTTATGTCTGCCTCTGTATGTAAGTAAAAAATATTTTTTCTAAAAAACAAAAATTAAAGACAGTTTACATTTCACAACCAGAAAAAGTATATTCTGTTTTTAAATTATTACTTTCTAGTTATTTTTCCATGCCTAGTTGTTTTTCGAAATTTACTTTTAATAACAGCTTACTAGTGATTTTTCGACTTCACAGTCTACCAAGCTTCAAAGGATTTTGGACACCGCGTCATAGGCATATTAAGAAAACGCATTTTAACTATAAGTAAAAAAAAAACAAACGCCACGGTTCTATTTAAAATAAGAAAGGTTAGTCGACTTCCAGTTTAACCAGAAGTTGTAAAAAAATAGGGTGAAAAAATTCCTGTCACTAGTTACATAACTCTTATTAATTTAAAAATTGTATATCGATAAATAAAGAAGTTAGAGCTGTATAATTTGAAATTCTGGATCACACCATGTTTAGGGAGTGATTTTAGACCTATATATACGGTTATTATTTCAAAAAAAACAACTGAAAATTGCAAAAAAGAAATTAAAATCTGAGGAACCACAAGAATGTTTTTACTGGCTAAAAACTCGTGTACTGGAATGGCTGTGTGATAAGACGCATTTTCGTTATGCAACATCCTGTTGTTATTGATGTTTGGTCTCACACGCATGGCCCTTTTTCGAAGTTTTACAAGAACCTCTGTGTTGTAAAAGTGTTGATTTACTGTTTGGCCTGGAGGCACAAACTCTTTGTGGACAATTCCCTGGCTATCAAAAAACAAATCAGTATGCATTTGATCTTCGACTTGCTCAGTCTTGTTTTTTGGGTCTTGGAGAGCTTGAAGTGTACCATTTCATGCTTTGGCGCTTGTTTTCCGGATCGTACTCAAACACCCCAGTCTCATTACCAGTAATGACACATTCTACAAAATGGAGATCATTTTCAATAGATTCCAAAAAGTCAAGACACCTTTCTCCTCCTGATGTCCTTTTGTTCCTGCGAAAGGTTTTTTCGTAACAATTTTTGCGAATTTTTTCTCATCTCCAATTCGTTAGTCAAAATCTGATGGTGTGATTCAAACTTAACTCTCTTTTTTATTTTCTCGTTTATGTGATTTAAATCAGTTACTCCAGTTTTGGTCCAAGGTGTTTTTCCGCCAAACAAAACACTGCGTTCAATACATCGCATCCACTTAACCACAAATGTTTTTTAAATAAGTCATTATTAAATGTTCTTACAAATTGTTTATTTTTTCCTTTCACGGCTAATTTTAAATTAATTTGTGGAGTGGGCTACCTAGAGTTTTAATTTGCACTTTTTCCTCCAAACTCAAGTTAGAGAATGGAGTTTTTAATAAGTTTTGAATATAATTCATTATTCCAAACTAGATTGTAACCGAGTTTATATTTATAAAACGTGAGCGATAAAACAGCAATCGCAATGTACGAAAACAATTCACAAACTAACCGATCGATCACTCTCGTGCGCTCTTAAACTCCGCACATCATATCTATAGGATTCGCCCACTACGCGTCCTAATTGTGGAGGGGCAAGCAGTAACAATACGCGTTCGCTTTTTCGTATTGCACGGAAGCATGATCGTCGTGCCGCTTTTTCGTATTGCGCGTGTCGACTCCCGCGCCGCGATCGGAAACCAGTGGCGTTGGAGATAGAGACCTAGCGTCTAGTGGATTCGTAACGCTGCGGCCAAATAATATTCAGATGGTATTAACGCTAGGGATGCGGCAAGGCGATAAATTAAGAATGCATCCATTAATTACTAAATAAAATTGTTAATGCTAAATTGTTGGTAGTGCGCGCGCACCAGCCGCCACTGATTACATGTAAACCCACCACTTCAGTCCTGCTGTGTTGCTAGATCTGGAGCTACGTTGCTAGTCTCCTTACTTAATTTACAGACCTCGTATCTACAGATTAGAAAAAAATACGTATTTCTCAAATATTTTGCAATAAAATTCCAAGATTTTATTTTAAATTCCAAGTATTAAGGTCTAGCAATAACCCCCAATGTATGATGTGGGCCCATGTTCCGTTATGAAAAAGCGGAAATTTCAAATTTCGCCACTGGATTTAACGTCAATAAAGCGCGATACTAACCGAACGTCTGTAATGCCAGTTATTATCAAATAATTTTCTTTTCAGATAGCCAACGCCATGAACATTATCTTAGACAACATTTTAATGTGCAAAGACAGAGACTATGGAATTATACTGAACATAAACATCTCAAGAAATGGTGGACAGCATTTCGTTGATTGCGACGCTTACTCCAACTACACCCTGGATGATCAGTACATGGTAAAAGATCACACACTTATATACAGGGAGCGCCAAAAGCACTGCACACGTCTCTTGTTAGACAATTGCAGTTTTCTTACAATTGATTTGGTATTACCTAATGAATTTTTGCCTTCAAACCGACGAAATATTCGAGTCTTACTTGCCAGTTTTTTATACCTGCTATATAGTGGTAATGTCAGTGGTCACGAAAGATGAAACTTAAAAGGACTTAATTAAAACCAATTAAAACTCATATTGTTTTATACAAAGATATATATATAAATAAATACTTTTTAACTAGCGTATGATATTTTGCAGGGCATATTTTTGCAACTTTTTTCATCTTTTGTTAAACAGTTGCAGTTTTATTACAGCTGATTTTGTGTTGCTTAATTAATTTTACCTTTAATCTGACGAAATATTGGAGTCTTCCTTGTCTCAAAACAGGTATTATGGGAGCAGGAATTTGGAACAGGTATACCTTGGAAAAACGAGTCTTCCTTCAAGAACAGACCTGTTCCAAATATCCGTTTGACAGGTATAAAAAATTTGGCAAGTAAGACTCGAATATTTTGTCTGTTTAAAGGTAAAATTGATGAAGTAAATTCTAATCAATTGTAAGGAAACCGCAATTGTCTAACAAGAGACGATAAAACCGAAACAAACAAGTTTTTGTAAAAAAAAGCATGAAACAGGACAAATTTTAATTACCAAAGTGCATATTTTGACCGCCACATCACCTTTCGATTGTCAACTGTTTTCGAAAGATGACTTCATCCATCAATTTATATGTCAATAGTTGAAATTTACTATGAATACAAGATGTTGAAAATGTTACAAAGATATCTTTATAAACAAAGGAAAAAAGGAGTATTCAATAATCCTGTGTCACCCGGTATACGAGGTGTGGCTATTAAATAACCGAACTGATGTCATAACACTGTTTATTCGTTACCAATTACAGTAGCGACTTTTTCAGTTACTCCCCTTGGCGATTTTACACCACTCCATATGACTTTTACATTGTTGAAAGCAGTGCTGGAAGTCCGCTTCTCTCAGCTGGTTCAGAACTTCCGTCGCTTTTGCTTTAACCGCTTCCACACTTTCGAATATTGTCACCACAAATAATCACTGTGTCTAACAAGCCTGGATCAGTGTCAATGTTGTTTAGAATGCCAGCGCAAATGTTCGTTCTTCATTCCTTTTGCTCGGGAGTGAATCACCTAATTAACCCGTAAAGTCTTGAGATTAACCCGTTGCTTCATCTGAACACTTAACATTTTTTCGACGCGTCACTGGTGTGTAGACTAATTCAAACGACTGCTACAGTCGAACTCATCGACCCACTGGCTTGTCCAGCGAGCTCAGGGTGGGGAAAGTATCACCAGACACAGTTCTGTTCAAACTTACACATTGTTCTTTACAGATGGAAATCAAGACTGAGTTTTCGTCTGATGACATACGTTACAGAAAACTATTTACGATGAAGAACAAATTTTGCGCTAGCCTGAATATGAATTTTGGCGAATTTATCTACAAGCCCATAAGAGCGGCCGGTATTCCTTCCAAATGCCCCATACCAGGAGTAAGTAATGTGTATTGTGTATTGCCTAAATGTATATACATCTTAAATCTTTTTCTCTTGCCATAAACCTAAATATTTTTCCGTCACAGCCAACTTTGAACTTTGAACACGTATTTGTTAAAGGCCCTTCAGACCCGTCTGTTGACTTGTTTAAGAAATACATGTGTAAATTTATATGTAAGTTTCGATGTACAGAGTGTCCCAGTTTAACGTCCCACTATCGATATTTAGGGTTATTTTTGAGTAAGAAGGAAAATTCAAACACTGAGGTCTTCCAGAGTTTTCCTAGAAAGCAGAATTTTGCCTCATGATTTTTATACAGGGTGTTGTTAAAAATATATTCCCTAAAAACTGACTTTTAGAAAATTATTGTAGTCTAATTTTAGTGCGGGGGATTATTAAAGGAAACACAAAAAGTGTTATAAAAGTGTGATGTCACATCTAACTTCCAGTGTATTTGCTACTACACGCTAAAACAATATATTGGACTTTCTAACAGCTGGGTAGCAGTGGACCGTTATTGTCTCGTTCTTTTTCAAAACAGCGTATCAAAGATGCTACTAAGTCTTGGCAGCAACTGTTTAACTGTTTTGGCATTTCGCAAACGGAAGTCTGACAACTACTAACACTTTAATTATTCTAAAAATAACAGTTATATATTATAAAATACACTTATAAATTATAAATTATAAATTCAGTAAAATACACATAGCTTTTATTGAGTTATGGTATCAAATCACACATTTAAGAGCGTCATCGGTGACGTGCATCACTTTTTGTTTTGTACAAAGTATATACATATAACTTCATAATTTCAGCGTTAAAATGTTCTTTCTAGTTTAAAAATAACCCAAAATACAGAGAGACGTGAACTTGGAACACCCTGTACAAATCTATTTTAGACGCGATGTATTAAACAAAAAAAAAAAAAAAAAAAAACGTGGCGAATACCAAAAATTATGGGAGTCGACAGAGTTGAGCAGTGGTTCCTGTTTTTAACATCCATATTTTGTGTTTCCAGGGGCACTACGTGCTGCGACATTTCGAGTTGGACTTTAGAAAATTCCGCTTTCAAGCGCTGCCCGTCGGTTTTCTAAGAGTACTCGTCCACATACAGGATGGCGGAAAAAATATTATACATTGCTCGATTGCCAGAGTGCGCATTGAGAAGTAGTATTATGTTAGGTGATACCAACGTAGATATATGTATGTCTATGTATACCAACTATTCAAGCAAAATATACTAGAAATAAAAGGTAGATATACTCTAAACCTGTAATAAACTACATGAACTCTTTCGCTTTTTATTTTCGTACAACCATGTATACAGTAGGTTGTATACCCAGCACCGGAGTCAGAAAATGAGTCTGAAAGCGGCATTGCACATTTTGAATATACAGTGTGTCCAGAATTTGTGATTGATGTATTGCAATCTTAAAAACTATAAGAAAATGGTTAAATGGGCAAAATTGTAGACAATCTTCTGAGTAATTTAACGCCGCTTAGAGAATGCCTCAGTGTTTTTTGGTTTTTGAGATATTTTGAAAAAACCGAAAACATGCATTTTCGAAAATCTACTAGTTAACTTATTTATCCTTAATTTTTAAAATACAAGAATATATTATCAGAGAACTGTTTGAGGACATTTTAATTCTTTAACCGAATTAAGGTTTCGATGATTCGATTTTCTGAAACCATCATTAACTTTTTTCTTATGGCAGCCATATTGGATGTTACATACCAATAACTAGGGTCCGGAAAATGTGACGCGACGCCGGGTCGGCACTATACAACTCTTTGATAATTAAACCGTATCTTTTAAGCGCCTTGTAAATTATGTACGCCTGTATTTCTTGCCCGTGCATTCGTACGCCACTGACCGTGCCTGGTAACACACGCTGGACTCCTGGAGTACCCCAGTCCCGTGTAGAAACCCGGTAGAAACCCGAATTCAAAATAATTTTACGTGTCGTGAGTGACTAACTCGTGAGTTCACGTAGTGTACTAACATATTATCTGCTTTTGTGTGGATCTTTGCAATAATGACACAGTCGTTACCATTTGTGAATAAACTGAAAAATATTATTGATAATTACGACGACTTTACAATACGGTAAAATTTACGGACTTTTTAATAATAAATATTTCAATAATATTTTTTTTGCATTCAAGCATGTTTTTTTTTTCGGTTGAAAAACTGAAAATGGATTTTAAAGTTTTTTGTTAATAGGAGTTTATTTTTTGATCAAGTATTAGATATCGCTGGAACGAGAACATTGAGTACTTGTGAAATAACAGAATACCCAATGGTTACCATAAGGGAAAAAAGCGTAATTCGATTAAATGATTAAAATGTCCCCAAAATGCTGCCTTTGTAATGTGTTCGTGGATTTTAAAGAATTATAAAAATAAATAAGTTACAGAAGATTTTCGAAAATGCATGTGTTTTCCAAAATATCTCAAAAACCAAAAAAAAATAGAGCCATCATCTTTAGAGGATGCGTTACTCCTAAAATTGTCTACAACTTTGCCAATTATTATCTACAACTTTGTCAATTTAACCGTTTTCCTATCTCTTATAGTTTCCAAGATAGCAATACATGTATCACCAATTCTGGACACCCTGTATACACATATTTACATACTTTTCAAAGTACGAATTGTATATTTTGTAATACATCTAATGCAATAATAAATGTAATTAATTTTGTTTAGTGATGCTTACCATCTGATGTACTGAAATTATAACAAAATTATACAAAATAATACTGAAATTATAACTTCACAGTTATATCCGCATGGGCCGTAATTTCAATTTAATCAAGATACCAAACAATGAATAAACTTCAATAAACCTTATCTCAACATCTAGGGGCCACACATTGTCGATCCTAATGTACATAAAATGTACTAATTGCACCAATTTCAGTGATATATTTGGGCTATGAAATTTAGAAATATACTTCCACCCACAATGCGGGGATACCTCCTGCTATTTCTTTTATATTTGCCTCTGTATGTAAGTAAAAAATAATAATTTCTTATATGCTACCGATTCAAAGTAATATTCAACATCTACAGTGTGCTCGAGTAATTTAATTCCCAAGCCATAACCAAACCGTTTGAGACATTTGAAATTTTCAATAGCAATATAAAATTAAGTGTTTTGGAGATCCTCAGACTTGTACTGAATGTTTATTTGATTAAAAGAAAATATAACTTCGAAAACCGTATAATTGGTTTAAAGAACGCACAAAGATTTTGGTAGTTCCTAGATAGAACTGATAGTTCATTTAATATAAGGAGATTTTAAAGTAAAAATGCTATTTTCGTGGTCACTATATTTTAATCAAGTAAAGATCATGAATTTGTGAAAAATACAATATACACGCTGTAGAGTTGATGATAGAAAGGTTACCATTTACAATTATTAAGAATGGTCATTGTTTCAGTCATACCTATTTATGTATTTGTCTAATTTTCTCTAAGCTAAATATGGAAATATTGAGGGTAGGATTTTTATGGTCCTGATTCGTTTAACAATCAGAATATAATGATAACTAACATGTATCACATCACATTAGGACATTTAAAATAAAATATTGCAATATAATTCAATAAATTTTTTCAATATAAGAATAAAAAATATCTTTATTTATTTAATAATAGTGGTAACTTTTTTATTACATTGGGTATATTGACCTTATAGTACATACTGCGATTCCCAAGTGCAATCTGTTTACAACTAATAACAATTTATAAATGAACTATAGAACAACTTTAGAAACTAGTAAAAATATGTATGTAGGTACTTACAGAAAATGAATAATTGAAAAAGAAATTAAAAAAGGCAATATTTTTTTCGACCACTTAGATTGTACATATGACCTTTTGATCACGGCTCAGAAAACTTCTTGATATGATAAAACAACAATCCAAATTTCATCCAAATCGGTCTAATAGTTTTTGCACAATTTTTGTAAAATTAAAAAAGTTCAATTTCGTTCACTGGTTCTCGAGACGTCAAAGCTAATCCGTTAAAGTGCTGGATTGCCAATATATTGTGTAAAAACTATCAGACCGATTTGGATTCTTTTTTGTTACATCAAAAAGTTTTCTGAGACACGATCTGAAGGTCGTATATACAAAAATCTGTGTAAAAAGTTGTCGAAAAAAAAATCGTAAAAAAAATGTCTTTCTTTTTTTCTTCAATTATTGCTATTTTTGCAACAATATCACGTTTTTTTATTTCTAACTTAACACACGTCTTATAAAATTATCTACAATGAACAGTTCACGAGTTATCTAGAAGAAAAAACACGGATATTTTAAAGGTTTATTTACATTCTGTTTAATATCAAAATTTTCCACAACTTTTTCAACTGGCACATATCGAAATTATCATTTCTTATGATATTCCAGATGCATTTCAATAAAATTAGGGGTCGTATGGAAAAAATCTAAACTACCTCATTTGAAAACAGATACGGCCTGGTCTACATATCCACATCTTATTCGTGGATATACCTAATAGCCACACAAATAAAATGCATCCAGGACTAAAACCCGTTATTACGAATAAAATTCTTTTACAATCACACAATAATTTCCTTTTTTTTTCAGGTAGTCAAACCAATAAATATGTTCTTAAAAGAGGCTGAAATGTGTAAAGACAGAGATTACGGAATAATATTTAAAGTTAATGTATCAGTCAATGGTGTGGAGAACGTCATTGATGGCGACGTCTACTCTAATTACACTCTAGATGATGAGTATACGGTACTGTCCACTACAGACTCATTTATGTTATCAACTCTAGTCCAAGGATGCCTTTGGCACATGCGCTATCAAAGCTAATTTTGTTAATAACACACGACAACACAAAGTTTTTCCAATGCGCGGAAGTACACACCGGTCTACTGCATGTTTTTGGGGTTTTGACTCGGTGTTCCACGTTTACCGCTAGTTTTTTTCTAATCTCAAAAAACATGGTAGCTTGATTACACAAACACACAAAACCAGAAAACCAGAGAAGACCATTCCCCTTCTACGGTTTTCAACGCGCTGAATCAAAATCTGAGGTCAGGATGCATTTACGACTATCAGTTTTTCCCCTCGGAACAGAAATCCTTATGAAAAACGCTAAATCAGCCACCATGTCATATACTTGACTAGCTGGTGACTGTAAAGTTACGGGGATGTTCTAACAATAATCCTAAGCCTCAGAAACCCTACGACACACATGCTCGAAACCCCATAACCTCAAAAATCTTAAGATTTCATTCATTTCAAGATTTCTGGAAGGTTCATGACGTCGTGACTGAATCATGTTCATACTTATTCATCATTTGCTGTGCTCTAGCAGTTGCAGAACACAGACATAGGGTTTTTTGAGGTTACGGTTTTTGAGGTTATGAGGTTTTGAGTATGTGTGTCGTAGGGTTGAACGTTTCTGAGGCTTAAGGTTGTTGTTACATCGTCTCAGTAACATTACAATCACAAGCTCGTCAAGTATATATGGTTTCTGATTTAGGGTTTTTCATAGGGATTATTGTTCCTAGGGGAAGAACTGATAAAGAATGTATATTCGCCTTTGATTGGTTATTTTTATAGGAAATAAAGTCCTTATTTCATATTGAATTAAAGTTACTAGGATACATGGAGTATGAAAAAGTAATATTTTTTTTTTAATGGAACACTGTTCATTTTGATAATATTTTTTGATTCCCCATTTTATTTTGATTACAAATATGTATAAATGTTATATGTTGTGTGTTGTAACCCTGTACAATTGTATTCTTAGCTATAATAAGAAAAAAAACATGACAGCTAGCTTGCGCTTTTTCATCGAAAGTTAGAAAACATCCACAAAAGAAATGAGCACAATTTCAGATTTTGTCTACTGCGGCTAGGGGAAAAGCTATTGTTGGTGCACTGTACAGGGTTAGTTTTTATAATTCAACAACTTATTGCGAGTTTATTATTGAAATTAGAAAATAATTCTTCAGACAAAAGTTATGTTTTGGATAAATTTTTAACACGATATGAGAAAAAACAATTGACCAACAGAAATCATAAAACTGAATCAAGGTAGTGTTTTATTAAATGGAACACCCTATATATTATTGCATATTCTGATTCCTCGATTTTTTCCTTTTCAAAAATATATAATATATCTATGTTAGCTTCAGCAGGTCGTGACATATTTGTTTTAGAAATAAATGAATAACCAAACTTTTCCTATTCGCTAAACCTTATTCTTGTTTTAAACAATTGGTAATAAAGATAAATCAATGAATACTTTTTAAATGACAGCGCTTCTTCTTTTTTCTTCTTCATGCTTCTTTTTTTTCTGGTCCAAACGTCAATGGTAACTGCGATCCGTTGTCGCTAATTACATTTGAAATAAAATGTCTCGACCTTCTGAAGCAAAACATCAATTATTGTTTCAATCAACTTGGGTCCAGTTTTATGGTTTCCGATGTTCAATTGTTTTTTCTCTTAGCCTATTATACAAACTTATGCAAAAGTTTATAACTTTTGTCTGAGGAACTTTTTTCTAATTTCAATAAAATTCGTAATAACTTGTCAAATTGTAGAAAGTATTGATTTTTAAATGAAATATGTCGCGACCTGCCAAAACAAAAATAAACATGTTATATATTTGTGAAAAGGGAAAAATCGAGGAATCAGAATATGCAATAATATATAGGGTGTCCCATTAAAAAAAACAAAACTGGTTCAGTTTTATGGTTTCTGATGTTTTATGGTTCAATTGTTTTTTCTCACATCATGTTATAAAAATGTATGCAAAACTCTATAACTTTTATCTGAAGAACTATTTTATAATTCCAATAATGAACTTGCTATAACTTGTCTTATAACCGCCCTGTACATTAGGGCGGAGCGTCACAGTCGATAATTGTCTGATCGAAATGTTTGGGCCGGGAAAAGTTGCTTTTGGCCTCAATAACAACTGGATAATATTTGAAAACGATCGGTTACCATCTTTTTGCCCCCGACAGAAGATCAAAGTTTGCAAATTTTAGTCAAAAAAATGAAAAAAATGCATCTTTTAAAAATATGTTTTTTAACGTTATCGTGTTTTTTTTCGTGGCACAAATAACGTCATTTGCTTTATAAATTGTGAAAGAGTGTTTTTAAAACATTTTAGACAAGCTCTTTTTGCATCTTTAGTTGTCTGAAATACTCCTCATTTTAGTGCTATAATGCATAAATCTGTGTATTTGTCGTTTGTATCTGATCTGCACACTTGCTTGGTGGCATAGCTTTGTTTCTGTGATAAAAATTTACCGTTTTGATGTTTCGAGAAAAACGGCCATTTAAGATTTTTTGTATTTACTATCATGCAGCATTTAGCTCGCTTTTCGTTTTCGAAGCGACCCAGAACTCACCACGGGGAGGTAGCTGCAATTTGAGTTCCACTCACACCCTACCCAACCAACCAACTATGAGTGCTGTTTAATGGATCGATTTCCAAGGATCCTCAAATTTTGAAGTCCTTCTTAGTTTCGAAGAAAGGCATTTTTTTGCCTTGACTGGAGAGTTATGAGTGAGAGTACGAATGAATGCAACGAATGAACGCCATCTCTCGTCGAATGAATGAATGAACGCCATCTCTCGTCTCTGGGCCACAAACTTTGGATGCAGCTTCGGTTACAAGTTTCACCGTTCTCTCATCGGCCTGCGTGTAGCATGGCAGTCTCGAAAATAAATACTTATCACCTAGGCCCTCACTGACGATGCACTGCCATGCTACACGCAGGCCGATGAGAGAACGGTGAAACTTGTAACCGAAGCGCATCCAAAGTTTGTGGCCCACAGAAGAGAGATGGCTTCATTCGTACTCTCACTCATAACTCTCCAGTCAAGGCAAAAAAATGCCTTCCTTCGAAACTAAGAAGGACTTCAAAATTTGAGGATCCTTGGAAATCGATCCATTAAACAGCACTCATAGTTGGTTGGTTGGGTAGGGTGTGAGTGGGAACTCAAATTGCAGCTACCTCCCCGTGGTGAGTTCTGGGTCGCTTCGAAAACGAAAAGCGAGCTAAATGCTGCATGATAGTAAATACAAAAATCTTAAATGGCCGTTTTAACTCGAAACATCAAAACGGTAAATTTTTATCACAGAAACAAAGCTATGCCACCAAGCAAGTGTGCAGATCAGATACAAACGACAAATACACAGATTTATGCATTATAGCACTAAAATGAGGAGTATTTCAGACAACTAAAGATGCAAAAAAGAGCTTGTCTAAAATGTTTTAAAACACTCTTTCACAATTTATAAAGCAAATGACGTTATTTGTGCCACGAAAAAAACACGATAACGTTAAAAAAACATATTTTTAAAAAAAATGCATTTTTTGACTAAAATTTGCAAACTTTGAGCTTCTGTCGGGAGCAAAAGATGTTAACCGATCGTTTTCAAATTTTAACCAATTGTTATTGAGGCCAAAAGGCAACTTTTCCCGCCCCAAACATTTCGATCAGACAATTATCGACTGTAACGCTCCGCCCTACAGTACATATTGTACGAATAGTAAAAATTGCTTCTTTATAGTCAGAAATACAGATTGAGTTCGCACCCGATGATGTACCTGTACACTATACAAAATTGTTCACCATTGGAAACAAATTTTGTGCTGGTCTGAATATGAATTTTGGCGAACTAATCTACAAGCCTATAAGAGCGGCCGGTATTCCTTCCAAATGCCCCATACCAGGAGTAAGTTATGTTGTCTATTGCTTTTCGAAATTGTTTAAAAAAAATCTCAAAAAACCCCCCAAGCTTGATTGAGTTAAAAAAATGTGTAAGTACAGTCAACAGCAAAAGTATTCACACGCCAACTTGAAGGTTGCTTAAATTCTGATATTTTACTATCGTATTGATTTTTTTAGGATTCGAAGTTATATTTTCGAAGTTATTCACGGTTTTTTTGAAAACATCTCAATTGATTTTACTTTTTTTTGTGATATCTTTTCGCACAATCCTCATTATGGCCTTCAACAAATGAAATTTAAGTACCTAACCTTCAAAAAAGTGGGTGTGAATACTTTTGCTACTGACTGTATATACATATTTTCTTCTCAATTTAACAAACCAAGCAGAGCGTCCAGACTCAAGTTTTTTGAGACTGCTTTGTACATATTTTTCGTCTATAGGCAACTTTAACGAGTGTTTTTTTAAAGGCTCGTACCACTCGACTATCGATTTATTTTTACAGATTTTTAAAACATTAATTGCATTTTTTTTTGCAGTTTTCGAAAAAATGTGTAAATTCAAACGGTTCAATGTACAAATGTACAAAGTTATTTCACACACACACGACGTACCTATAAATCAAGGGAAAATGAGCAATATAGCGAATAAAAAAATATTCAAAAGTAGACGGATTTGAACAGTTGTACCTGTTTTTTAACGCCCATATTTTGCGTTTCAGGGGCACTACACGCTGAGAAATTACGAGTTGGATTTTAAAGGTTTCCGCATTCCAGCACTTCCTGTTGGTTATATAAAAGTACTGCTTCGCATAATGGATGTTAAAAAAAACCTATACATTGCTCAACTGTGAAACTACGCATTGAGAAATAATGTTAGGCATATTTACCAATCATTCAAGTAAAAAATACTAGAACTAGGAGGTAGACAGAGTAAAAACTGCAATAAACTACACAAAAGTATTTTGATTTTTATTTTCGTACCACCAAGCATACGACAAATTATACAGTGTGGAACAGCCAAATGGAATAAATTCAGTAGCTCCATTATTATGCATTTTTTTTAGAAAATTCTGAAACACTTCATTTGAAAGGTCTTTTCATTCTTTATTCAAAACTACTATGGTTTTATATTTTATTGCAGAAATTAACAAGAAAAAAAAAGTTTATCCAGCGTGGGAAATTACGTTAAAATAAAAAACAAGTCATTATTAATGCAGCAGATGTTCTAAATGCATACCTCCAGCATCTTGGCAACATCCTAGACGTGAATAAAAATGTCTTCTAACGTTAGTTAACATCTGCGGGGTAATCGACCTAATTGCGAGTGTTATTCTTCTTCTTAAGTCAGCTAAATCGTCGGGTTTGGTTTTGTAGACCATACTTTTTACAAATCCCCATAGGAAGAAGTCTAACGGCGTGAGATTAGGTGATCGTGCAGGCCATTCTACAGAACCACGTCTCCCTATCCAGCGATTTGGAAAGATTGTGCGGAGATATTGCCGGACATTGACTTCGTAATGTGCTGGTGCACCATCCTGCTGAAACCATGTTGCATTACCTGGAAGTTGTGGGTTTCCTTCAGCTGGATACAAGTTTGCCATCGTCGGTACAACATTATTTTGGAGCAGCGCTAAATAAGTTTCTCCATTCAAATTGCCGTCAATGAAGAAGAGACCAATGATATCTTCTCCAATTATTCCTGCTCAAACATTAACTTTCCCAGGGTCTTGCGTGTGTAGTTCCCTCATCCAGTGAGGATTTTCCGTCAACCAGTAACGACAGTTTTGACGATTAACATGGCCGTGAAGTGTAAATGAAGATTCATCCGAAAATAAAACATTTTCTAGTTGTAAAGTATTGTCATCTATCATTTGCATCATTTGTTCACAAAAGAGAATTCGTCTATCAAAATCATCTTCCGCGAGCTCATTAGTTGGTACCAGTTTATATGGGTGCATCTAATTTTCTGTCAATACGCGGAGAATCGAGGAATGGCTAATATTTAATGCTGTATAAAAATATACTCACATACATTTTTAGTTATTGTTTGAAACAAAACGCTTTTACAAAATTTCAATTTCCCAAGTCCTCAAACTAAACCATTCAAACGCTTGGGCTGCAAAATATTCCCAGATTTCAAAAGAAATGAAAAATAAATAGTAGAAAAAAATTTGTTTAGAGTATAGTTGAAAACGTTCTTAAAAAATCGCAAAATCAAATTACTCTGGCATCGGGTAATTACAAAACATGATTGATTAACGTAATTCGAGGTACATGTACAATTTTTATTAAAAAAAAATTATATGTAAATGTAAACCCCATTAACTTCCATAATTATTATGCTACAGTACTATTCTATTATGTACCACTTCCTCTTTGAAAATTGATTTCGTTGATATAAAAATCTGTAACATGCGTATGAATATAGCATTCGTATGAATAGTAAAAAGACAAGCGTATACCCGTTCGTCTCTTTTAACAGAAATGAAGCCGACAGTTTGTGTACTTTTGATGTATTTAATGGTAAGCATACATTTCATGGTAAACTTCAATGGAAATATAAAAATATATTAAAAATTGTCAAAAGCATTGTCAAATAAACCTAAACCAATAAAAGATATTGAGTTAAATGGTCATCTCATGTAGATAAGTAAGAATCATTTGAGTCATAAGAATCATTGCATTCTTAAAGTGTATAATAAGTTCAAACTTGAATCTTTTGGTCTGGAATTGCAAAAATAATTAAAAGTTGATGAAATTGTTTATATATTCTTCAAGTAATAAAATTATCTTCAGAATTGTTTGGGATTTTTTCACCATATACACTAATGGAAAAAAAGTAAAGGGTCAAAACAATTTACCGAATTTTTAGTGATTTTTCAGAATGCTGTATCTCAGTGAAAAATGGTCTTATCGAGGTCTAAAAAAAAGCATTTTAAAGCTTCATGTTTTTAGTTTTGATATATTTCGGCGAAAAAATTTTTAAAAACTCCATGTTTCGCGCAATTTTAGGAAATAGTGTGAGAAAACAATTTTGTGGATTTTTTTTGCTTTTTTTCAAGTCAACTTAGCCATTGGTATTGACTGGATAGCTTGTTTATTCAGCTTCAATTTGCTTTTTTTTTAAATCTCGATAAGACCATTTGTTGTTGAGATATCGAACTTTAAATCAAAAAGAACCATTTTGTCTTTGATCGACGATATCTCACGTAACCAACGATAACACAGAAAATCTAACGGCAGTTCTGAATTCTGGAATAAATATCCTACAAGGTTCTGCTGTGATTTTTTGAGGAGAATTTTTTTTCCTTGACATGAATTTGAAAAACCAGGAAAAAAACGGGTAATTGATGTTTTTTTCAGAACATCAACGGCTGAAATTAAAATCTTCATGAAATGACTAATGTTGCGTGTGACTTTTACAGTTGAATATACCCCAAAAACCATGCAAAGTTACATTACGATCTAACGAACCGTTTTTCTTGTTGCAAACGGTCAAACTTTTGAAAAAAATTAAAGGGTCACGTTTTTTGAGCTAAAACATATCCTAATCATGGCCAAAGTGAAAACAAAATTGTTTCGGCTTTCTCACAATTTTTTCCGCAAATACCGTTGAAATTTACAAAAAAAAACTTTTTTCGAAAATTTAAAAATTCTTTTTAGTCTTCCAAAACTTGAAAAAAATTGATTTTCACTACCGCCGGCATTAGCATAAAGCGTACCACGTGGAGGTTCCACGATCGGATTTACGCTTCTTACACACATTGTGTGTGTGTGTTTCAATTTTCGAAAAAAATATTTTTGAATTTTTTTGTAAATTTCAACGGTATTTGCGGAAAAAATTGTGTGGAAGCTCGAAAAAAAATTTTTTCACTTTAGCCATGATTAGGACATGTTTTAGCTCAAAAAACGTGAACCTTTAATTTTTTCAAAAGTTTGACCGTTTGCACCAAAAAAAATGGTTCATTAGATCGTAATGTAACTTTGCATGGTTTTTGGGGGGTATATTCAACTGTAAAAGGCACACGCAACATTAGTCATTTCATGAAGATTAGAATTTCAGCCGTTGATGTTCTGAAAACACATCAATTACCCGTTTTTTCCGGTTTTTTTCAAATTCATGTCAAGGATAAAAAAAAATCCTCAAAAATCGCAGCAGAACCTTGTAGGGTGTTTATTCCAGTTTTCAGAACTGCCCTTTAGATTTTCTGTGCTACCTTTGGTTGCTGAGATATCATCGATCAAAGACAAAAGGGTCCTTTTTGATTTAAAGTGCGATATCAAAAATGCATTCAAATTCATTCATACAAATTCACGATTCGGTTTCAGCACAAAAAAAAATCTTCAGATTTGATAAGTTTAGTTCCTGGAGAAGATTTTTTTTGTTTGTTTGTAGACCTCTATTATTGTGAGACACCAATTTTTCTCACAATAAATTGTATCAGTTTAAAGTGACCAGACGTCCGTCATTATGGTGGACAGTCCGTCATTCAGCAAGCTTGTCCGTCTTCAAGAGCAGTCCGTCAAACTGTCCGTCATTGAAATTTTTTTATTAAAATGTCCGTAATTACGTCTTCTAGGTTAATCTTGAAGACGTATCGACGTATCGTTTCGAACCGTGATTAAATATTAGTAATTTTTACGTCTAACAAGTTTTTGTGCAAGTCAAACTTCCAAAAAGTATCCTTGTGAAAGGGTTACATATATTTTTATGTATATGTATTTTTCATTGAAATTCTGAAGTGCCAGGAAAACGCGTGACCTTAAAAAGTTTTAAAAATCACTTTATATCAGTTTGACCTTCAATTTTTTTGAATACCGTGTAAAAAAGAAAATGTCGCCCAATTTATTGTCCAACAAAAAAATTGAGGGGCACTACAGCTGCATAGAAACTCACAGTTATCCATAGAGTTCGCTTCGAAATAGAGTTAGTGGCGCTATCTTGTTCGAAATCGTGTTGAACTTACACCATTTTAAAGTATTTAAAAAGTGGTATAAAACTTACATTTTCTTATTTATTTTAAATGTTTTGGAATCTGAATTGTTTCAAAAGGCTTCACATTCTCCTATGGAGAATGTGAGTTTTTGTGTAATATATTCTAAATTTCGTATTTTATGCAGCTTTTTATTTTGATTATGAACTAGGTACCATATTACATAAAATTTATATTGATATTGATTTGAATTGAAGTTTGTTATCACAAGATTCACTTAAAGTGAATTCGTTAGCTTACCTTCCTGAGAATTTTTAAAAGTGTAAGAGTTGCACTATACCCCTCAATGTACAATAAATTGTAGAATTTGCTCTAATTTCTTGGCGAATTAAGGACATTATCCAAAAATTTGTATCTAAAACCTTTACATTACCAACTTTGTAATGATCACTTTCCTGGGTCAAATATTAACTCTGTGCTGGCAGTGTTCACCAATAAATGAGAAATATTGCAAAGTGTAAAGTTCTAAATATCAAATATTGGACAAAAAATGAGTTCTACAAGTTATTGTGCAATAAATTGGTGTGAAAAGTGAGATATCAGTTATTCCCTTCTTACACACCAAATTCTCACAAATAATTGTACAAGTTGACCTGAGAAATTGTTGTAAAACAGTGGATAATTTCTGGAGTTTTGGACATCTAGTACCCTTTCACATTTGTTTCATTGTACCAACCTAATAATGAGATAATCGATTTCTCTTAGGGACAAAATTATGTAATAACTCGTAGGTTTTAATAATTGAGAGTTGGCAGTGTTGAAATTGGCCAATAGATTGTTACAAATATTGCAAAATGTAAACAGTTACTAAAATTGGACAATTTATTGAAAAATAAAATCTATAATTTATTGTGCAATAAATTGGTATGTGTAAAACAGTCTTGAGATTTACAGTCCCATTAACGATGGGACACGAGCAGCTGACGATTCTGTCACTCAAAATAAGATGATTGACATAAACATGCTTAAGTAAAATATTTTTTTCTACGACCGCTATGAAAAACAGCATTTTTCTCACATTACACAACTACAAAGTTATGTATTGTTCATACCGGTGAGAAATCATTTCTCACAGTTCATTTCCCACACCTGTACATTTTAAATGGGAAATCATCGACATCAAAATGAACGTAGTTGGCTGCTAGCGCTTCTGTTTTAAAGTGAGTTACATTGAAAAAATTGTTTGGTGCGTGCGCAAATCGTAAATATCGAATTATTTATAACTACAACAAAGTGCTTTCCTGGCACATCAAATATTTAAAGCAAAATTTTAAATAAAATTATAGTTCAAAAAAAAAATTTTGGGGGGGGGGGGCCGTTTGGAAAAAAAAAAATAAAAACACCGCGAAAGCAAGGGGGGGGGCCCCCTCGGAAAAACCAAAGGGGAAAAAAAGGGGGAAATTTAAAAAAAAAAAAAAAGGGGGGAAGTTTTGGGGGGCGGCCCTGGGAGGCGGAAAAGCTTTTTGAAGGGGGGAAGGCCCAAAATAAAGACGGGCGTCGGGGCACTTTGGTTTCAAAGTGATTATTGAAATAATTGAATCTGTTACATCGATTGTACGTACAAACTGTAACTAATCCTTTTACTCAAATGGACACAGAGAACCCACATTATTTACATGCAGATTAACCCTCGACATCAACGAATATTAATATAACAAAAACACCTTTTAAAAAACAACGACATACCAGGATTATCTTTAAATAATTGTAGCAATTTTACTATTAACTATAATTTCAAATAAATAATGTATCATCGTTTTTTTAAATATAGTTATATAAAAAAAAATGCTTGTAGTAAATTTCTTTCTATATTTTTATTAAAAATGCGCAGTCGTGGAAAAAGTATAGTGCGCAACATGTGCAAAAATGCAATTTCTGCAAAAATGCAGTGAAATTAGCCATTTTCTGCACTTGTTGCACAATATACTATTTCGTTTCCGAAATACAGTGTGTTAAAATTGAAAATTCAAAAAAATACTATTACTAATATTATTATTATTACTTTTTCAAATGTGGCAAGGTTTTATTGTCAAAAGGAACGCCTAACTACAGAAAAACCAATTAATTTACTTTTGGCAGTGGCGTAGGTTGTGGGTAAGTAACAATAAGGGGATATAAGATAAGCCCCACAAAATGTTTCGCCGCTGTCCAAACTTTATTTTTGACTACAATTTTGAATTTTTTTAATGTATTTTACGTATATCAAGTACTATTGTTGGAAACCCATAGATATTTAATAGGTAGATTTAAATACATTATTTGAAATAAAATGTATCAACCTTTATACATTTTATTTCAAATTATTTTTGATTTTTTTTAAATTGGGAGCGTTTTACAATTTTTCTAAAATAATATATTCTACAACTAGTTTTATTTAATTAACTCGACTTATGATTGTTTTCTAACTCTGGTATTTTTTTTTTTTTTTTTTGTAAATCAAAGAATAACTGTTGTTACACTGAACACTTTAAATGGAAATATCTCTAAAACGGTAAATAGGTGCGACATTTAAAAGGTATATATTTTCTGTTAATAAACGGTGGAAAAATTGATATGTTCAATAAAAACGTTTCAAAAAAAGACGAAAAAAAACACAATTTTCTATGTATTTAGAAAGATGCAGAGAGCGCCATCTACAACTTACATCAAAATCATGGACAAATTAAAATTCCTCTCCTTAAAAAACCCCTAGTCACCATATTTGAAAAAAAAAGAATTTTTTAAGTTATTTATGGAAATCGAAAATAAAATTATAACTTTGACACCCTGTATCTTGATTACCAATAACTTTTGGACTAAGGTAAGTCTGGTTAAACCGTAAAATTTTTTACCCAAAGAACATGTACTCTATTTCCATTCTAAATTGAAAATAGGTAGAAAAAAGCAAGGTTGTCAGATATATTTTCTAAAATTGCTAAGCTCACTATACAAGTATACTTCATACTTCAGGAAACTGTTAGTTCGTGACGTTCTTAGAACGCTAGTTTGGAAATATTAAAAAAAAAATACATAGATATAAATTTATTAGTTAGCATTAAAATAAAGCGTTTAAAATTGCTGGAAAAAATAATTATAAATTAAAACAACTTTATGTATGTTACTATACTTAAGAAAATTTTGAAGAGCCGGCAACGCGATGCCGCGAATGCACCAGCAAATGCCGACCATTATACTATAGGATTGCTTTATATGTAATACATCCAAATACTTATTCGGTCCACTGTGCCATAAAATTTTTACGACGTCGTTAAAATGATTTAAGACTTTAGAAATTCTACGTGTTTAAGGCGCCAGTGACGTGTATTTCAGCTAGTTTTATTAACACAGACAATTTTTTGAGATTGTCTGGCTAAATGAGCATTATTTACAGCAAATTATATTACAAATATTAAGAGTTTTGTATGCAGGCTAATTTTAATCTCCTATATTGATTTGAATGAAAAAAATTAGTTCACAATTTTCGAATTTATAAAAGATATATGCACGCCCATGGAATCATAAAGTTGCACCGCTTTTTTTGTTCCCCAGGCGTATTTTCAATTAAAATTAGAAGGACTATAATTTCGCTGTGACCCCTAATAATGGAACACCCTTTACACTGTTATTATTTATTTTTAAAAAATTTGTCTTTCAGGGCATTCACGCCAGAATAACGGTGGACAAAATCGAACTATGTGATCCAACTGCCAACTACGACATAACTATCACACACCAACTCAAATATGAGAATGATATACAGGTGATAGAAGAAGGAAGCTTGAAGACTACAACAGATTTAGACGATACATTAACGGTAACCAAGCACTTATTTCGATAGAACTGACTTACAATTGAAGCCATATAATTTATTCTTCAATTAACGACTCAATATTCAACATGTTTTAACCATACGAGGTGTGGCTATTAAATAACCGAACTGATGCTGCTACCAGCGCGCTGCGAGCGTGTCGCGACAAGTTTGGACAGAACTGTGTCTGGTGATACTTTCCCCACCCTGAGCTCGCTGGACAAGCCAGTAGGTCGCTCAGTTTGACTGTAACAGTCGTTTGAATTAGTCTACGCACCAGTGACGCGTCGAAAAAATGTTAAGTGTTCAGATGGAGCAACGGGTTAATCTCAAGTTTCTTGTTAAACCGGGAAAACTCTTACAGAAGCTTATGCAATGTTAAAACAAGTGTACGGGAATGGATGTTTATCCCACACACACAAGTTTTTGAATGGTTTAAACGGTTTAAAGAGGGATGTGAAACGACTGAAGACGATCCGCGCCCCGGACAGCCATCAACGTCAAAAACGGGTAGGTAGTTGAGATTAAAACAAAATTAATCCGCGAAGATCATCGTCTAAACATCCGAGGGCTTGCTGAAATAACAGGAATCGACAAAGAATGTGTTCGCCAGATTTTATATGAATCGTTCAACATGCGCAAAGTTTGCGCAAAAATTATGCCAAAACTCCACACTCCCGAGCAAAAGGAAGCAAGGATGAACATTTGCGCTGACATTCTAAACACAATTGACACTGATCCAGGCTTGTTAGACACGATGACACTGAAGGGGACAAGATTCGAAAGTGTGGAAGCGGTTAAAGCGAAAGCGATGGAGGTTCTCAACCAGCTAACAGGAGCGGACTTCCAGCACTGCTTTCGACAATGGAAAAGTCGTATGGAGCGGTGTAGAGATCTCCAAGGGGAGTACATTGAAGGCGAAAAAGTTCCTACTCTAATTTGGTAACGAATAAAAAGTGTTATGACAGCAGTTCGGTTATTTAATAGCCACACCTCGTACTAAGGTCAATGGGAACTATTAGTAATTTTTGAAAACGATTTTGGAAGTTAAAATGTAAATGACAAAAATAAATCGACTATACAATGTGTGATTTTCGGATGAATAATATAATCTTGACGATACCCACTTTTGATTTTTTTGAAGGAAGTTATTCGTGAAAACTTTAGCTTGCTTTGAAGTTTTCCTAAACCGTGAACCGACGTAAAATAAATTGTACAAAGCACAACATTTGACCTACAAATAAATATCAATTACAATTTTTAAGTGAAACTGTATAACTGTGAGTGACTCATTATTTTTGGACTTCAATGTGAGATTAATTTTGTTAATCTCAACTACCTAGGTACATGTATAAGAATACAAGACTGGCGTAGATATTTGTTTTAGAGTGTGATGGAAATTGATCGATTTGTCGATGAGGAATGGAAACACTTTGTGGCTTTCAGTAACAAATTTTGTAAGGTTGCAACCAAATTTTTATCCCATATTGCTGCCGAATTTGAAAAAGCCGCAGGATTGACCGCAACCTGTCCATATCCAAAAGTAAGTCTTTTAGTAAAGTAAGTTCCATACCTGTAAGTTCCAACCTGTCCATATCCAAAAGTAAGTTCCTTCATTTTTTCTAAGTAAAACTTTGTGTCTCCCTTTTTCTTTCACGACTTAACACAGTAACAACCTTTTTTCTATATCTTCGAAACAAAACGTTTTTGACCACACATTTAAAAGAACTTTCTATCTTAAAATTACTTAAAAAAATCAACCTGAATTTATATATTTTTCCTGAATCATTTAGGTATCTTACAAAGGGTTGTTCTTTGACTTTCGATTAAAGCAATTGTTTTTGTAGGGCGAATATAAAGTTAGCAACGTCCCATTGGACTTTGAGAAACTGGATTACTCCATGGTGCCCAGAGGAAGAGTCAAAGCGAAAGCTTCTATCAAGGATGAGACGGGGAAAATTCTAATCTGCGAATCCGTTGAATTCACAGTAACCGATTGAATTATCTTGATGATGACAAGTACGACAATATTCACATAATGATAATAGCCTCTCACTAAATTTCTTATTGCTACAATGACAACCCCAATACCAACTAAATTTAGTCATTAGCCATTATTATAGTGTCAATACCAACAATAAATAGAGATAAACTGACCAGTTTTTTTTTTCAACGTAATCTTAAGTAACTTCTATTATCGATAACAGCATTACACTCTGGATATTTACAATTTAATAATAATAATAATAATAAACTCACCCTATAATTACTCCGAAGAGTAACCCCTTAGGTCCCTCTAAGGGATCAGTGCGGGAAGGAGTGGCTATTATTATTATTTGCCATGGCGCACTGGGAGCGACTTAAGATTATTTCGGTAACGCATTTGCTTTACAGTTCTGAGGAAACCCAGAAAACTCAGAACATTACCAAATCTTGATCCACTAATTTCACTTATTAATTTATTTTAGCTTTGTGTTTCGTACAAACATACCAAAATACCTACTTCTAAGGGATGATAAAACTAACATTGCAATTAATCTTCTCCTGATGATGCTATCGTGAATAGTGAAACACACGCGTCAGTAGGACACATTACAGTGTGGTGTTTCAGTGAGTGGAAAATATGTATGTGGATATGTGACAGCTATTCGTGTAATTTTAATATCTCTAATAACTACTTAATTAATTATTATTAACTTAAATAATTGGATTCAGTCGTTTCGGCCGACCGTCTGACAGACTCTAGCGTTATCATCACTGTGTTCGAGGTGTTTACGTCAGTGGCGTTGGTATTACATTAATTATAAACTATCACATGGGCAAACGCCTTAAAAACCTACAATTTCTGACAAAGTGAATAAATTAATCGGTTATTTCGACAATTTATTTTATGATGATGCGAATGTAATGTGTAGAATCTGTAAGGAAAAACTGCTGTGTAAAAGACAAACGCGATTGTAGCCATCACAAAAATAGTGTGAAACACAAAAATAAAAAAGAGGGTACGCTCTTGGGAACCCAGTTTATGTTCGACTTACTTTTAATGCAAAGTACTCGATATGTACTAGATAAACAACCATTTCGTGAGTTCTGGAACAAATACGTTCAAGAGATGCCATTACCAGGTTGCACAATGTTACATAACTATCTACCAACTGTACACAGTGACTTACTAAAATGGATTATAAGCAGACTGTAAAAATATTCTATTTTAAATGTTATATTATGTGTACTGGACCCTCGAAGATACACACGCCACTGTTACTAGCTAGTAAAAGACACTAAAGGCAACATAGTACAATAGCAATACAATTATGAAGGTGCTGTTGGAGACCCTCGAACAATTTGAACTGTCAACAAGTGGTGACGTTTATAATCGATGGTGCCCCCATGATGCTGTGAGTAGGTTTGCTTTCAGAACGCGGATGCAGATTTTTGCACGTGACGTGGAAAGTACATGTTTTACATTATTTTTATTATGCCGACCATTTCCAGCAAATAAAAGCTGTTATTTTACAATTACCTGCCGAAGTCGCTGCTATTAATGGGAGCCAGACCAAATTTGAAGAAACGTCCTGTGAAACAGCTTTAACTACTCATAGTAACTATAAAGGTTTGTATGTTGCCAAGCCAATGGAACCTACTGGCTCTTATTAGCAAAATACGCAAATAAATCATTCGCTAACGCGCAGGCGTGTCTACATATGTAAAACGTAATTGCTTTCCAACATGCAAACCTTCGATACAACAATGTCATGTCTGCTGATTCCAAACGGCGAACAGTATAGTCAGCGGTGTTGTTAGCTACGATGTATGTACAAGTATACGACGGGTAGCGACAAATATGCAGGTATTTTGTCACAAAGAACTATAGATTTTATTATAACTGAAATTAAAAAATTAAAATGGCGTTTTTTGATGAGTTTCTGGAGGTTGCTGCGGAAACCTGCAAACCTTAGCACCTGCCGTCACTGGACAATAACTCCAACTGTAAATACATATATTTGTACAAAACGGTTTCGGTTTTATGTGAAACAACTCTTCGATTTCTATTTCGAAAGTCATCGAGATAGAAATTATCTCGAACGTCATCTCTCCCCTGTTGGATTCCCGACAGTACTCACACATTGTTTTAGGTTAGGTTAACATATATATGTACAAAACGGTTTTACAATTTGGTTTTATATGAAACAACTCTTCGATTTCTATCTCGAACGCCATCTCTCCCTTTTTGGATGCCCAACACTACTCACACATTTTTTTTAGGTTAAGTTAACAGATATATGTACAAAACGGTTTTGGTGGTATGTGAAACAACTCTTCGATTTCTATCTTGAACGCCATCTCTCCCCTGTTGGATTCCCAACAGTACTCAAATTGTTTTGGTTAGGTTAATATATTGTAAAAATTTGGTTTATGTGAAACAACTCTTCGATTTCATCTCGAACGCCATCTCTCCCTTTTCTGGTTTGTTGGATTCCCAACAGTACTCACACATTTTTTTTTTAGGTTAGGTTAGGTTAGGTTCGATTTCTATTTCAAGTGCCATGTCTCCCCTTTTGGATGCCTAATAGTACTCACACGCTTTTTTAGGTTATGTTAGGCACACAAAAATTAACGCAAATTTCACATTAAATAGGAATATTTTCGATACATTACGTGCCGTTCTATAAGCAAAAAATTTAAAAAGGTTAAAGGAATCTTGTTACTTACGGTAAATCTTGTAGTTCAGCAAGGACAACAGCGCGCTCAAGCAGTCCTTAGTATGCAAGATCGTCCCGAGGCAAGACGCGCTACAATTTGCCAACCTCGTCAACAGACAACAAGTCACGGTGTCCATTTCTATTATGTCGCAGTACAACGACAATTCCTTGGTGGTGGCGACTTCCATGGAAGGATCGCATATTGTCCTGAAAAACCCATGACGATTACTCTAGTTGAGACCACGGTGCGACTAGTTACCGAAACAGCAATTTCACCAAACCCCTTTCTAGCAGTTTATTAGCCACGTCGTCTGGCGATAAGTTAACCATGTTGTACAGGAAAGCGCAGACGGATTTCACGAAACCCGGAGTCGTGGCAACGTTGGTCTTTTCCGAGGTGTCGCTTGAGGAACTCCACGATTTGTCGGAATCGAGTAAGCCTCTGTACAAGGCTCTTTTACTCTCTAAAAAATTATGCATTATTGAAAGTTGCTCAAAACAAGAGAGAGTGGAAGAAATACCTTCCAATTGGCAACCCCTCCTGATGGTGTCAGGGACATTCGTTGTGAACAGGGCACTCAAAATTATGTCCAAGTGACTGTAAAAGTCGTATTCCTCGAAAAGGTTCAGCAGTTGCCTAGCACAATCCTAGGATTTTTCAACGTTTTATAAAGTGCTCGTCAAAATTAGCGTAACATTTTTTACACGCTTAGAGACTTGTGGTTTGTAAATTTCGGTAGCTTATAGGGTTGGTTTTAGTGCCTCAAAGTCTCTACGCTGTGGCTTAAGGGGTTCGCGGTCCACACACCAAACACCAACCCCATGTTGAAATTTGAATTCACAAATCACATTTTGAGTGAGCGAAAATCCTTGACAGAAGGGTCATTGGGTAGGCGCAACCTCCCTTTGCACTTATGCTAAGTGTGTTCTTATGTATGTTACAAGTGTTCTTTACGACTTGGACGCGTGAACTCTCGACTCGACCAGCGCCTGGAAGGTAGGCCACCCAAACAGCACCTGTTTCCTCTAATCTTGCCCGTTTGGGTGGCTATCTACCTGGCCAGCTGGGTTCATGGTGCTGTGGAGCTAGCCTGGCAGGTAGAGAAGTGCTTGAGTTGTCCAAGGGTAAAAGCAAGTTGTAGCACCCCAGACCAATTTAATTTTAATTTAATCTGGCAACATTAGGATCAATGGGTCGTCCAACAGAGCTCAGAGCATGCAAAACCTAGCGTAACTGCAGAGGGGGCTGAAAAATGATGATAAGGGATGGGACAGTGACCAAACGCTCAGAACTTGTTGGGGGAGATCTTAATGTGTGCCAGGGTAAGGTTTTTACCCGCCAACGTCCTTCTCAGCCCATCCTGCAGGTCTCTGAATTGCCCCCAGAATCTTGTGAACTCAAATTTCGACATGGGATTGGTTTTTGGGGTGTGGACAGCAAACTCCTTAAGCCACAGCGTAGCGACTTTAGGGCATTAAAAACAACCCCATAGGCTACCGAAATGTACAAACCAAGTCAAGGCTCTAGCCCGAATAAAACGCAAAGGTCGCTATCTAAAAAGCATAGCGATATATTTATCTTACCTTCTTCAACGCGGGAAGAACAGACGCCTTGTCACCAGAGAGAGGAGCCACGTGACCAGCCAAATTGGCCAGCAGCTGGGCGGCATTCTCCCTCACGATACTAGCTTCCGTGTGGTCCACGATCACGGTGAAAGCCAGTTCCCAAATGTTGCCGCTGTCGATCTTTACCTCTGCAACGCGTAGCTTTATAAATTCGGTTCCAATGTTGTTTGGATCGTTTGCTTACCGTTAACTATTTCAATGGCGGCCCTGGGTGAGACTACCAGTCCTGCGAATAGCTGCAAAGCTGCGGCCCTCAAGACTACGTCTCTGCTGGCCCACAGCGCCAAGAAGCTCCTCAGCAGGTTGCCAGTATCGACGTCTTCGAAGAAATACGCCTCCCAGCCCTAAAGGAGGATCAGAAGAGACTGGTTACCGACCCATACACTACGAAAGTGTGATGTCACTTCCTCTAAATTTATGTATCTGACTTCCATTCTTATTTTAGTCCCTATAAGAGCTTGCGTACCATGGACTTGAAATACATATACACGATGTAGAGAATGTGTTGAATTCTGACCTAGTTAAAATGCTAGTAGCGTGTAACGTTCTGTGGAACACGGTGAATCATCCCGAGCTTACTCAGTTTCTAAATAAATTCTGTTATCGTAAAATAAAGTGCCCGCGGAATTCGCCTTGAGGAAACAATAATTGTCCCTGATTTAAGATGAAATACACACTTCAATTGTCAATAAAAAACAGTATAAACATTATTTACTTTCATTTCAATTCTCAACGCAAACAGTGAACAGTCACGATGTGCGATATGTTTTATAATCCCTGCATTACTTCTTCTGGATGAGATATATCTACTTCTACTTGGTAAGTTCTTGTTTCTCTATACTTATTTTAATGTGCGTGTAAAAAAATTTCAAAACTGGCTTCATGATGTCCTAGATCCGTCCCTGGTTTTAACGTCATGCACCCCTGACTTCCAACCTCAATTTATAGCGAAAGATGGTGGATTTTCGGCAGTACTAACCTTTGCTTTTGAGTTCTGCAACTCCGCCAACAGGTGATTGAGTATCAAGAGGACGTGCCTCGTGATACTGAGCCCCATCACGGACACTGCGGCCGACGGGCCCTTGCCGCAGTGGAAGGCCCCCACTAGCTCGCACAGGCCAGATATCATCTGAGGTACCGGTTCCCTCGGAGTAGAATTTGGTTTGCTGCCGCTCCAACCTAACGTGGCAGTCAGGTGGACCAAACAGGACAGCAGCGCGTCCAAGTAGGCTAAATAAAAAATACCAGATAGCCAAGGATTAACTCGATAATCAAAACGAGAAAAATCAACTCCAAAGTTATCCTCCAACTGATTTATTCATTCGAAAACAACCCTCATCTCAAATCACGTGCATGTCAAGCACAGACATGGCTTCCAGAATACTTGAGATATTCAGTGGTGGCGTGGGATTTTTTTACACAAACTATTTTTTGTGCATATCAAGACCTCATCTTACCTAAATTGTAGAAGTGTTGGGCATCGCTGAACTTCATATTGTCGGCTATAATTTTTATGATGTGCGTCCAGGATTTGGAATCATTCTCGACGCTAGGAGGATAATAATCCAGATAGTGCTGCTCCTGATCGACGCAGGCTGTCACGAGCCGCAGCAACTCCTGACCGATGACCTTGTTTTCTTCATCCGTCGTACTGTCGACCGTTAACAAATCCAAAATGCACTGGCTGCCGTCTTTCAGGACAGTTACGATCCAACAGTCTTTACCTAAAAGACGTAAACTTATTAAAAAACGCGAATTGTAAACTGTAATTGTAAATTACCCGAGGACTTGTAAAAAGGAACCAATATTGTGAAGAATTTTATGACATTTTTCAGTAACAAAACGTCGTCTTCGCAGGATGGTAAAGACCTAATGAACCTTGAAAAAGATGGCTGCCATGGAAGAGAAAGAAGACTTTCATCGTCGTTTTTGTTGAACTTTCTCGAAATCTTGTATAAGTAGATGTAACTATAAAAAAAAATTGTTACTACGGTCCGAACAGCAAATAATTAAATGAGTCATCACAAGAGATCCGAAGTCAGGGATACATGAAGGCAATACCAGCAATCTAGATCGTAAAACCAGTTTTAAAATATTTTCACACTCGAATGAAAATAAGTATTGATAAACAAGACTTACAAAGTAAGAGTAAGTACACCTTATCTAGAGAAATAACGCAGAGATTAATTTAAGGTTATGTACACTAATTAACGTTAACGGGATATAGGAAGCGCGATAACTTTCGACGTTATTTGCTTTACCCTATTGGGTCACGTGATTTGACAGGAACTTTTAAAGTAAAATTGCGATAACACAAGGTGATTTGCGTAAGTACACTCATATCACTATAATTCCTGTTAACGCAATTTTGTAAAAACTGAGCAAGCTCGGGATGATTCACCATGTTTCATGAACCGTTACACAATTATTGTTTTCTCAAGGTGAATTTCGCGGCCACTATATTTTCCGATAACGCAATTTTGTAAAAACTGAGTAAACTCAGGATGATTCCCTATGAAATGTTACATGGCAAATATACGAAGCTCTAGCAAATCTCTTGTCTACCTTTCAACAGTAACCCGCAACATATGTAAGTAGATAGGACATATTGACGCAATAGAACACAAGTGATAAAAATAAACCAACATCATAGATCAACCCTCTGTCCACATCTCTTACGGTATAACTAAAATAGTTTCTTCTTCTTTTTAAACTTTTTCCTGTGTATGATTTCGAATTACGTTATTAATTTAAATGCGATCAAAGAATGTGTCCCTGACTTCTGACCTCATCATCATACATCCATTATAGTTGAGATAGTCAGTGGGTGGCGTGAAAATCCGTTTTCTTTAGGCATAACAAAACTTGACAGTTCGCAGTAGTTACAATTAATAATTAAATGAATGTACGTTTACTTACACAGTTAAACAATCAATAGAGTCCATGACGGAGTTATGGGACGTGCCGTTTTGGACGGCGTTTAAGTACTGCTTCATACAGTAACTTATGGAAGAACACTTTATAGCTCGAAGGTCGTTGTTGTTCAATTTCAAGTCGTCGACGAAATTGAACATCGAGTGCTCGTCGTAATTTATCTCGTCCCACGTGACTAATTCGTTGAAGCCGCCGAAAATTTCGGAATTCCACTGGATCTGCACGGAACTCAAGCACCAACGATCGGAAACAATAGTATCTAAAAAGGGTTAGTTTAATATCATTTTCGTTTTTGTTTAGGTTAGAATACATTAGGTTAGTTTAAGTAAGGTATAGTTAGGTTAGGTTAGAAACAATAGAATCCGCAAATGACTACACTCGAACCCCTCTTAAGTCGCCAAATCCTTGCATCATTACCTCGCTTAAGTCGCGAAATTTTGCCTCTCTTAAGTCGTGATCATAACCTCAACTTTTTTGTGCTTTAACTGCAAAAAGAAATATTTAGAGATATACCACAGCACTTGTTATAACGAAAAATGAGCCAACTGAACGAAAAATCAATGTAAGTATACCCAGTCGTGCATGACAAAGTTCAATTTTCCACTTGAATGAATATTTTAAAGATTAAATATTTTTAAAAGACACCTAACCTATTTTAAATCAATAAATGTATTACACAATCATTTTTTTCAAATAAAAATTGTACATATTCATGCGAGAATCCAATTTCCAAATGTAGTTCTAAAACTTTTACAGGCAGCGACTTAACCGGGACGGTTTCAAGCGACCTAATAGGGGGAAACGTGGTGAAATAACAGAGGATGTGAATTAAGCGAAGGTGAAATAAGAGGGGTTCGAGTGTAGTTTAATTTTTCTTTTGTTTTAAACCAGGTTAGGTTAGGTTAGAAATAAAAGGATTAATCCTTTTTTTCTTTTTTTAGATTAAGTTGAGTTAAAACAATATAATCTGGAAAACTTTCATTTGAATTTTTTTGTTTGGTTAGATTTTGTTTCTGGAATAAATAAAAAGATGAACACCTTTTATATTCTCTTTGGAGTACTCGCTGACTTTCCAATGACTGTTACACTGGAACGGCAAATGCATCTTCTCACAGACAACCACGGGCAAAGAAAAACTCGCAGATGACGGGTTTCCCTTGATAAAATTGTTGAAAATCAACAGAAATAACAATGCGGTTGCGTCCTGTCTCATCCTCTCCTCGGTGAAAAACAGGAACAACCCTAAAATTTTCAAACCGCATTATAAATGAAGAAAAAATCAACTACCATACTTACCCCTTAATATGCAATAAAAGACTTCCGCGTTGATGCTGAGCTGCTCCCTGACATTGGAATGGTACAAGCAGAGGTTCTTCAGGATGGAAACGATAGGCACGACGGAATCCGGATAATCCCTGTAATCTTGTTCTGTGAGGGCAGTTTTCATTATCCCAGTCACTAATTCGATGCCATTCGAGTCGAGAAAAGTCTGGTGGAGTAACGGATCTTCGACCATGACGCTCACCTGATTTAAGGCCGATCGCCTCAGTACCGGCTCGACGTTCTGGGACTTCAACAAATCCATCACTTGGTGCAAGCTACTCGGCTACAGATTATTGGAAAAAAAAAAACATAAAGTTACCGAACGACTGTTCCATTATTGCCAAAGACCACACAAAATTAGATATGTAAATACACTACACGAACTCTAAAAAAAATACGTATGTACACACGTTTATTAGTTAATCACTCACGACACATAAAATTATTTTAAACATGGCGTTCGTGGAGTTCGTCAATTGCGCGTTGGGCTAATACTATTCGAACAACGGAACGCTCGCTAAGCTACATGGATAAACTGCATATAACTGTTCGTGTGTGTTACCAGGCACGGTCAGTGGCGTATTTATCTACGGGCAAGAAATACTCGCGTACAAATTTACAAGGTGTAAAAAGTTTAACTTTAATTTAAGAGTTGTATAGTGTCGACCAGGCATTGTAGCACACTTTCCGAACCCCAAACATTATTTAATATTTTTGAAAAGGTTTAAAATTTCTAACTTTCAGAATCGACATTGAAAAATTAAACATTTACAGCAAGTCACACATTTTTTTAACACGAGACGCCGCTCGTTATTAGTGTTTACTCCAGTTATTACTATTTACCTCATAGGAATATCGTGGACTACCCTTACCTGATAAAAATGCTCGGTGTACCGGACCTTATTGATGTCCACCACCCTCTTCAGGCGGCAGACATTGGCCAGGGCGGTGTCGTACAATGTGTTGAACTTCGGCAGCATCTCCCTAGACTTCTCCTGTGAGGCCAGCAGCCAGCATATCCTCGAGAAGGCCTCGTCCCTCAAGTAGGCGTCATTAGAGAACAGCAGCTGCACGTTACACTTCAGCATGGCGATCGACGGGATGGAACTATTCGCCGCCGTGTCGGGATCCGTGAGCATGACGAGGGTCTTGCCCAGGGGCGAAGTCCTCGTGACGTGAGACAGGACGATCGGCAGGGCGGGAATCAGGGCTTCCACGACCCTACTGTAGACGGAGTCGGAGACGAGAAGCTTACATTTCAGCACGTAAGTGAGTATGTCTTCCGCGTAGCGCCGGATCTAAACGAGTAGGTAACGCAATCAAGAATAAAAATCAGAGGAAACAAGAGGAAGCAGAAGTAGGGCGAGAATGAGGAGGAGGAGGTGCGAAGGAAAAGGAGAAGAAGAGAAGAGAGAAGGAAGAAGGGAAGAGAATGAGAAAAAGAAGGAGAAGGGAAGAGGAAGAGAAGGAGGAGAAGGAGAAGGGGAAGGAGAAAGAGAAGGAGGCAAAGGAGAGGGAGAAGGAGAAAGATGAGGAGGAGGAGAAGAAGCAGAAGAAGCAAAAGAAGAACCAGAAAAAGAAGCAGAAGGAGACACAGAAGGAGAAGCAGAAGAAGAAGTTCATGTGAGGACATTTGAAAAACCCCATAATAAGTGGAAATATGAAAAACTTACCTCTAGATTTTCACTAGTCATGCCGAAAGCACAAACCTCGACCAGTATCCTGGAGGTCAACAAGAACAATACCTGCGATCCCGCTGGGTTAACACTGTTCATATTCAGCTTAGGCCCAATGTTGGTTACCACTGTCTTCTGACATAACCTGTACGTTTCCTCTCTGACGTCCATCAAATTGTGAGCCAACAAATTCAAGACGATCTCTAAAACATCTCTGTACTATAAAGAAAGTAAATCACTTGTAAACTTCTATAATACAAATTTACTCTTGACATATTTTGAAAATCGCTATACTCAACAAGAGAATGAATTATTTATATATAAAATTGCTACCTTCAGCAGTGTCCGTAATTTTCTTGTCCGATACCAACGACACCTTTTCTGAACAAATCTCGACAACATCCCTTATAAAATCGAAATCCTCGTGGAATTCTATACTTGGAAGAGCCGCTTTGGCTAACCTAAGATTTTCAGAAGTACCCAAAGATTTGTGCTCCTTTAGAAACCTCACCGTAGCCGTCATACCTTGGCACACCTTCCTCACCTCTCGGTATTTCTTTAGGGGGTCTATTTCGTTGCCGACACAATAACTCTACGAAACAAATTAATAAACTCCTTAAAGCACACTAAACCGATAAAATAATGGCAGTTTTACCTCAACGTATTCTAGAATTAGAGAGTGAACTTCGGGGTGCAGTTTACTTAAAGTTACATCTAGAATCGTATTAGACAGAGCGATCTTTAAATTTCTCGGTAAGATCAATCCGGTTTTAGAAAGCGGTATCAGTCTTATTAACAGGTTGGCGCAGTTGTGCACTAGATACAAGTATATCACACGGAAGGTTAGATTTGTATCGGAAGTAACAGACTCCAGTCTAAAACAAAATATTGTTACTAGCTTTTTTTCGACAGAAGACGAGAAATAAGCAGATAGTAGAAATTATCAGTCATAATATGTAAAAAATGGTTATGAACAATGTAGGCCTTAGTTTCCTGAAAAAGTTTATATAGTGAAAGAAATTATACTCTATAAATAGGGCTGTCGAAGAGCACTGCGTGTCATAGTCACTGCATGTCGAGGCATAAACATTTTTACGGCAACAAATATTTTGTTTATCAAATTTACATATCTTGTGAATTCTAAAATCATAAGCTTCTGAAGATAAACTGTCTATAAGTCTGTAAACGATATATGGTAATTCACCAGGGTAACTTTCCTTTAATGTCGGTTTTAACATAACGATGCGATAACGCTGAAATGAGGTCAGGGGACGATTAATGAACCATAGTGAAGGGGGACCAACAAAGCACGTCTCAAGGCTGTCGACTTTCTGTGCCCAACATATGTATTTCATTTAGCCGTAAATCTATCGTGGTATACGTATGTTAGACTCTCTGCTGTGCTAGTTGAAACTTTTTATTTAAGTGAATATTCAGTGAATAAGAGAAGGAGAAAGATATTTGAAACCTGAAATAGAACTAGATATACTAAATTTAGCTTAACTAGAAATATTAAATTTCAACTTACAGAATATTACGTAAGAATGAGCCTATTTTTGACAACGGATTCAGAAAGAGCACAAAATTTTACATGGGAATATGCTCTTGCGTTTGTTTGCGCATTCTTTGTTTACAATAGTTGCAAACAGATTCCATGAACCAGCTCGATCTACAAGTACATGCAAAACATCGTTCGGTCAAAAAAACACAACAATTTTGACTTACCGTTGCTATTGATGTCTGTAAACAGCAGTCAGTCTGTCTCTCTTTTTCTTTTTTATAATAACTAATAAAACTAGAAAAGGAGAGAAACGCGGCAGTCGGTCTTTCTCTCTTTTTCTTTTTTATTTAAAAGTCTGCAGTTCTGGAGATGAGAGTTGGAAATACAGACCTTCAGCCTGCCTGGTATCAATTTGGTTTGACATTGACTTTCAAGGTCAAAGTCAATGTCAAACTAAAAGTCATCATTTAATGTTTTCTTATGAAACCAACGATTTCTATGAGTTTTTTACCTTTAAATTTCGGGTTATTTCGATTCTGACTTTGAAATGACCTCTAAAGGTCATAAAAAATAGCCGCAAGAGTATTTTCCTACGTCAAATTTTGTGCTCTCTGAATCCCTTGTCAAAAATAGGGGTTCCTATTTAAAAATCGATTTGACCTTATAATAACCTTGAAGGACATCGTCAAGGTCAAATTTGAGGTCACCAAACGATAGCCCCCTTCAATCCCTTTGATTTTTTAAAAAAAAAATTTTTATAAAGGTAATTTTTCAATTTGGGGCTTCCCCGACGAAATATTGAGCTGGAAGGTTAAAATGGGACACGGTGTATATAAAAGGTTTATTTTGTTTATTTAAAATTGGAAGTAGTTTGTAAAACGGGTTTTGGAGAAATTAATTTACAAATGTTATGTAACCGAAATCAGTGCCCAAATTAGGTAGGATTATCAACCAATATCTCAAAAAATATATCACACACATTTTTAATAGTCTAATATGTTATGGATGTAAAGTACAAGGAGTCATATCTGAAAAAATGGTGTAATTCGATTCAGCTGTTTTTTTTTTCCTGCAAACGATCAAAGTGAGGACAATAGCAATAGTAACGCACTGTAGTTAATTTGTTGCTAGTTTCTTCCCTTTAATACACTTGTTACGATGCATACACCTATGGCGTGCAGCAAATTTCTTGACAGCCATATCTATAAATTATATTAAAATATTACAGTCTTGAAATAAATCCAAATTTTATAATATTTACCATTCGTACTTACCTGAAATATTCTAAGGCCTCTCCGTATTGAACCATTACTTCATTAAAACCCCTTAGAACTTTCAGCGTTGTTTCGTTTTGTTGCTGGTCCCAAATGTCGATTTTGACGGTGAGACACAGCAAATCCAGCAGTTCTTCCAATAACATTAAGCATAGATTGATACCACCCTAAATTTGGAGTTCATTCATTATTTACAGTATGGTTTTACAGCTCCAGTATTTTTTTTTTAACAATTCCGGATTAATAATAACAACGAATAGGATATTTCATCAATTTTACCTGATTCGTCTTCACTTTGTTTTCCCTAAAAGTATCGTGTTTGATACACATATACTTAAAAATCCTGTTCAGAGTCATAAAACAGTATTTCGGAATTGACAATTGGCTCCCTTGAAGTGGTTTTACGTCCTCGACTCTTTCAAACTTGTCACTAATAAGAGAATGTACATCATCATTTTCGGAATTTCTCGAAGTCGGAGTATTACTATCAGAAAACGGTTGAGGCAGAAGCTAAAAGAAATAGCTTAAAAACCGGAAGTATTTTCAGGTACGGACTTACATCGGTCTTTAAGTTTGTCATAGATATGTCGTTACAATGGTTAATTCTCACTCCGAGTGCCCTAGTCAAGTCGCATAAGCAGTTCAAAACTGCATTGGTTATACGTACAGAGCCGCAGGTTAACAGCGAATAAAACTCCTAATAAACAAAGTGATACTTGAGTTCACTACATAATAATAAATAAATTAATACATACATAGTTGGCATAAGAAAGGTCTTAGCTATCTACACATTTACACTACAGACTTTTTCCATGTTACCCCTAATTTTTATTGAAATGCCTCTGGAATATCATAAGAAGTGGTAATTCCGAAATACATCTGTTGAAAAAGTTGTGGAAAATTTGTGGAAAATCACGTTTCAGAGGCATTTCAATAAAAATTAGGGATAGCATGGAAAAAATCCAACCCAAAACAGTTGGTTTACCCCAACAAAGTTGCCAATTTTGTTAGATGGAATTCAAACCCGCTTATAATGACCTCAGTGGATAGCTTAGATTGCCACTTCTGCTACCATCCACTAGATGTCACTACCCGAGCTTGGAAAGGATTTTGGTAACCCAACAAAGTTCCAGCTGCGATCGACATCACTCAATTTCGAATAGCCAGAAATAATTCATCTTTCTATAAATATTACATAAATAATTAAAATTCTCACCATTATTATGGAAGGTCGCTGTAGAAATATCTCCGCAGGAAAATCATGTAGAAGAACGTTAATAAAGAAATCGCAAGAATGCAACAGCGTTAAAGGTTGAGGTGGATTTTTCAGTGAGTTCTCTATGGATTGTAGAACATGTCGGTCGGCCTCGATAAGTGGTTGCCACTGAAGCATGTAGTTTGGCAGGTTATTCGAATTTTTACTTTTATTCTCATCGACAGAGTTTAGGCGATACGTCGCCATGTTATCCTTTTGTGATTGGATATCCAATAATTTATCCACACTGAAAAAAAGGAATACAATTTTATAGGTTTTAATCGCTTTATTGTACTTTTTAGAACACTGACCCGTTTTTAGGTTACATTTGCGATTACAAATATCAAAAATATGTTTACCCCATTTGACGATCAACTGAGGCTTCCTCCTGTATGAGGCCCTCATAGGGCGTAGCTGTGGACCCAACTGTAGGCAAGAAACGTTGATTTGCGCTAGACGTGTCCGTTCTATAACTAAGGGGCACATCACTTTCCAAAGGTGGCACAATGAACTCCCGTTCCTGTTCGTCTATCAGCCTGCTTAATTCGTCTAGGTGTGGGTAGTACTGGGGCTCTATATACGATCGTATTTGACTCAGTTCCTTCCTTAAAGCCTCCCTTCCGCAGTGTTTGATTAAAATTTTACCACTTTCCGACTGAAAACGGTCGGTAAAAATGAATTTAAAAATTATATAGTTGCGGTACTTACCTTTAAAATACGCTTAAGTAACGAAAACACCACTTCCTCCATGGAGCAGGGCTCCAAGAGAAACCAATGGAAAAGCTTCGAGAGAAGTTCTTTGCTTCTCGCCAAATCATTATCGAATGAAACTCCATTATCGAGTTTGGAAATGATGTTAACTAGCGCTCTTTCGCGGATTTCTTGTATTTTGTGTTCTAAAACAGAATGTTGTTTGAGGTTAAGTAGCAGGAAGATGTGAACGGAAAGTTTTACCTAGCTTTTTTATATGGGCGGACGAAATAAACTTTTCCGACATCATGGTTATGCCGTTTCTTTACGTGCAGAATTAGATAACTGCTTGTAACATAAAAATAAATAGTTGCTGACATTTATGTGACAAAAGTAAACAAACGGAAACGTTTTCTTTGCTGCCCAGCCCAGTGCGCACGCTCGGTAACAAAATTCAAATTTTTGAAAAAATAAGTTGTACATATTTATAAGACCGTTTATTTTTAAAAAGAACGGAATACTGTTACAAAATTTAACTAGTCGTACAGGTAATTCATATGGGTGGATTCATTTTACAATTTTATGATCTTAGCTTCCACAGGACGACCACCCAGGAAAATATGTGACAGAAGAAAAATAGCTTATACAAGTCGTCTGGCGTCTGTACATCGAAAAATTCCAAGTTCTTGAGGCTTTCGAAGAGGTCAACTACTATACTGGATAATTCGTTAAACATTGTCTGTCTTTTGATGGAAATATTGTCACTTTAACATTTTAATTCGGGTTTCTATTTTAACCTTGAACCATTTTTATGGCTCATGTTTTAAAAATGTTTCCTATCGTGGCGACATCTGTGGAAAAATGATAAATCAGTGCACAATAAGAAATTAGTACAATTTAGATGTTTACAAATAATTTCAACAGATGGCGCCAAAAAAAGTGATAATGATCATATATAAAAGAAGAGAATAATGATTTCGGCTTGTAATTTGTAATGTACATATAAACATCGTTTTGTGGTTTTATGCAAATGCCATGGCCAATCTAATAAATTTGGGTAAACGTGAATTGTAAGGTAGTCATTATTCTCAAATTAAAAATTTTCAGGCCTTCAAATATATGTTACATTTCTCTTCTCTAAGTTATCTATGGTAGGCACTGATGGTAAAGCGGTGGAAGAAGAAGAGGAAAATGACAGAGTCGTATTTAGGTGGTGTAACGTCCGTGTCATGAAAAAGAAGAAAAAATAATTTACCCTAAAAAAAATAGAACCTAACGCAAAGAACATTGATTCTCTGTACTGTAAGGTTACAATTACTTGAATAAACTTTTAATTCCCAATTATAAAATTGATTCATAAAATTCATTGAACATACATATTCTCAGCACATATCGCATGTGTGATGACGTCACGGAAAGACCGTAACATCTTCACAATCTCAATCAATGCTATATTAGAAGAACTAGCTGGTAATGTCGTTACAGTTGCATAAAGCTGTGGGTAGTGCATACAGACATACTCAATACGTGCTAAATATACGAGTCTCGTTCTTCAAAAACAGGTATTTTGGGAACATATATTTGGGACAGGAACACATCATACCTGTCATACTAAAGTTCTGAATACTTCGACGTAACGAAAGAGCGTAACCTCATCTGCAGGCGTATCCCGATGACCTTGAACACATCCTAGGACTAGTTTATGTGACTTTTTAGGCACTGCTTTTACCAACTTTTCATTGCTAACTCAAACATTTAAATTTAAAAAAACTTTACACATTCAGAATAATTTTTATTAACAAATACAAAAATATCTTGAAGAAATAAAATATATGTACAAATTAATTACAAAGCTATGTAGACCTGTGTTTACAAATAATATATTCCTTTTTAGATTCAATATCTCTAAGGCACTACAATGTTTCTGTAACTAAAATATGGTTAATTTACGATCTGTTGTTACGCGAGGAACAACGCATCCCCACAGTAAGGCAGAACTTTGGCTGGTCCTTTGACACTAATACACTTAATAATATATATCTTGTAAAAATAATATCAAAAAAGCTGCCCTTCTCTTTCTTTCACTCTGAACTGGAAGGCATCTCTCGAATAAGTTTCAATACTTATATACGTCTCTATAAAAATAATAAAATTCTCCATAATATTTACACAAATATGTACACAAGACGGTGGGCTTGCAATTTTCTCAATGCCGTTTCGAATGTCTTCGACGAAAATGAGCGAGTTAGGCCGCAAAATTATTGTGCGTTAGTTTTCGTGCCGAAAGTTAATGGAAAACTGAAACAATCAAAAAACGCTTGAAAACAAAAGGGATTCGGAATCCCATATAATAGATTTAAAACAAAAAATGATCTCCATTTTGTACATCAAATTTTTCGAATGCGCTTTTTCACATCCCTGTTAAAAAACCAACATAAATTCATCTATTTTAAGTCAATAAACGAATTAAAAACAATTTCCAGAATAAACAAAATAAAATAAATTTTCAAGAACTTTGCAAACTGAAAAATAATTAAAAACTGATAAATAAAAATACCTATATCCAAGTAGACGTCCAAAAGATTTTGTTATTGATGTAATCGTTTTGAAATTATGATTCGCTGGGCATTTCAAACAAAATTTCTCGTTTCCAATAACTTCCCGCACATTTTTGTACTGGCCGAATTTGATTTTTTTTTACAGATCCCTAACGATTGACAGTTTATCACATGCTTTCTTCCTCTAAATATATACTCATAATATCTCGATAGCCTTTTTGTAATTCTTGAATATCGTCCAGGCACATTTGGCAGTTTGAATTAGAAACATCTATTGGTATAAAACACTATCTGATTACATACGATATATAAATACACAATATATTACTTTACCTATAGGAGTATAAAAAAAACTACAGAAATGTGAAATTACTCGTGGAAGACGTGTAAGAACGTTCTCTATGTAAATACATGCGCAAGGCGTGATTCTTTTTTACCCCTTCTTAATCTTTGGTTAATGTGAGTTACATTTTCGGTAGTTAGATATCGGATTATATTAACTTTTTCTTATCTTAGAATGGGTGTCGTTTTGTGTTACCCACATTATATAAAGGAAGTCTTGCACAAATCGGGCCGCAAAAAGCACATTTAATTGTTTACGACAGATTGCAGTCCCATTTTTGTACCACATTTGAAACACGAGTGTAAAAAGTGTCCATTTAAAACTAAAATCATTAATTAAACCTATGAAAATGTTTGCGACAAAATTACCATTTTGAACATGAACACTGACATACTGCTTTCCTAACATGCCTTTTTATTCTTATTACCCCATAGGATTGCTACCCTCATCAGAATATTTCCAAAAAAAGTATAACAATATTCTTTTCAAAGTTCTTAAACCTCCTACAAGCTGCAAACACTTTAAGGTTAGAAAAATATACTTTTGAGGTTAGAACTTAATCTCAAAGTTGTAGTCTTTTTGTAGTCCAACCTCGAATATTGTATTGGAAGCGGTAATTTTCACAAATTACCTTACAGCGCCTAAAGAAAAATGCAGTATTTTGTTTTGGTTTTGAAAAAGTAATGGGACATACTTGGGGAAAAGTCCCGGCTTTTTATTATTAGACATTCCGTATATTTTACTTGGTGCAAAAGGGCTAAAAATAGAGGAGTGACAGAAGAATTGGTATTTATTGTTAAAAAAAAGTCGTCATTTTATAAAGCTGTTTACAAAAAACAAATGCTAGTTTTGACAGGTCCTGATCTCAAATAGGTGGAAACTTTGAGGTTAAAAGATAACCTCAAAAGTATGATCTAACCTTAAATAAGAAATTTATCATAAAATCTCTAAAGATTAAAAATCAATAATAACTATATCAAAATAAGTTTTTTTAAGAAATGAGTTTTGTTTGTACAAAACCTTTATTTCACTTAAATTTTGAACGCGAAAACTAGGGTTATGTAGACCCAGATCGAAGTAAATTTTTCATTTGTTTTTAACTTTCCTTTGGTATAAAGTGGATAAAACGAAAAGATCTACCCTTATCAGACAATAAATGCATTACGAAATGCCATTAATATCTCTCATTTTTTGGTCTCTTACGATATGTTCGGATAAACATAATATTACGCGTGTGGCTTGTGCATCACGATCGGTCGCTATCACATTTTTGTAATTTCGCTAGAACTTCGAAAATTGTACTTCGAACAACGTGAACTCTCGGATAGGACCCGAGAGCGGCCCGGAATTGGGGAATTAAGACTAATTCCTACTTAGTCAGTCTTGAGTTAGAATTTTCTTGTGTTTAACACAGCCTATCGTGATAAAGAACACTTTCGATACCAACCGCCGCCCGCTCAGTGCAACATCAAAATTTCCAGGTTCCGATGCAGTATCGTGTCCTTCACGGAATTGAACACCACCTTAATGTTCTCCGTGTCGACGGCGGTGGTGAAGTGGTGATAGAGGGGCTTCTTGGCGTCCCGCCGCACGCCCGTGAACATCGCCAGGATGAACTTCTGCACGTCGTGCATCGAGTGGGAGTTCCCAGCGAACTGCGGGAAGTACCAGCGGATGTCCGTCTCCGGATTGGCCACCTTCCGCTCGAGCAGGTCGTACTTGTTCAGGAAGAGTATGATCGAGACGCTCTCGAATATTACGTTGTTGACGATGGTGTCGAAGATGTCGCGCGACTCCTCCAGCCTGTTGGTCCTGCGGTCTTCGAGTAGCACCTGGTCGAACTCGGAGGACGAGACGAGGAAGAGTATGGAGGTGACGGAGTCGAAGCACTGGAACCACTTCTGCCGCTGCGACCGCTGCCCGCCGACGTCGACGAAGAGGAAGGGGATGTTGTTGATGGAGATGACGAACTCCGTGATGCCTTTGGTGGCCTTGCGGCAGTGCAGGATGTCTTTGTTCGTCGGGTAGTATTCGGGTCGGGATATCCTGTCCAGGTTGTTGAGGAAGTATTCTACAGAGTCGCTCTGCAAGACAAAAGGGAGATGATTAATAATAGACTAAAATAATAAAGTCGTTCAAAAATATTGAGTCCAATTGAATTCTACGGGGTGTTCTAAAGGTATTTCATGTATAGGGAATTCAAAATAAGCGTTACGCCACCTGGTGGTCGCTTAATAGACTAATTACTGTGTCATTGTGTACTAAAACGCCAGTTGGCTTCTGTTTGTGTGTTATACATACCGTTAAAAATTAAAATATTACTTTTATAATGAATCTATATTGTTGTGTACCTCGCTGTTTGTCCTGGATTAAAAGAAACGCCCATTTAACATTTCATATATGTATTTCCTGAAGAAAGAAAACATCAAGTTTCCGAGGTGCATAAATTTGGTGAAAAGGAACGCATAAATAGACGCAAGACTTGGTTATTAAAAATTAAAACTGAAGATAGGATAGCCAGCTAGTAAATATATTTATTTATTTACGGGTAACCCCATTAAGAATTACAAATTACACTAAAAGAATCAATCTATTTTTGAATTGATTGCCACATCTTAATATTCTACTTAATAGATTGTTAAAGGCATAGTTTGTGGTGTGGAATGGAACACACAATTCGAAGTCGAAATTCCTAGTTTTACATAAGGTACTGAAATTTATCCTCGATAACAAAGAGGGTGAATTAATTTTATTTGTGATTATCTTGCTCAAAAAACAAATATCAGATACTATTCTTCTGTTTTCAAGGGAATATAAATTAAGTTGGACTCACAGAGTTATAGGACCCCCAAACAAATCCCATTTTGTATGCACATCCTCTTAGGAATTCGTTCTGGACATTCTCCATTTGTTCTTTCTGATTATTATAATAAGGGTTCCAAATTACTGAACAATATTCCAATTGGGATTTGACCAAAGAACAATATAATAATTTGTATGTATTTAATGTGAATTCCTTTGTCGTACGATTAACAAATCCTAGAAGTTTAAGGGCTTTTGTTGTAATATTATTAATATGTATCTGAAAGTTTAATTTAGTATTTAGGGTTAAACCTAAGACTTTTATTGAATCTACCCTCTTGATGTCACGATTTTGAATAGCATAATTCTTAATAATAGGTGTCTCTATTCCACTGAATGTAATGCAAAAGCATTTTTTTATATTTAAATCCATGTGATTCATCTGGCACCAGTCATAAAGACAATCCAAATCCCTCTGCAGATCAACTGTATCAAAATCTGTTATAATTGTCCTAAACAATTTGAAGTCATCAGCGAATAGCAGGTACTGGCTGTATTTTATGTCAACAATATCAACAATATCATTAATGAATAAATTGAAAAGAATTGGACCACAGTGGGAACCTTGAGGGACACCTGATGGTACATTGAATGAATTTGACATTGTATTAGCAACTTTTACACACTGTGCCCTCCCAGTCAAAAAGCTACTAATCCACGAATAAAATTTTCCACTGACACCCATAGCTTGCAGTTTATGTAAAAGAAGCTTATGACTGACTCGATCAAATGCTTTTGAAAAGTCAGTGTAGATCGAGTCAACCTGAAGCTTGTTCTCAAATGCATTAGTTATGTAATTGTTATATAGTAACAGATTTGTGGTAGTGGAACGTCCATTACAAAATCCATGCTGTTCTTCTACAATAATGTGTTTACATTCCCAAGATATAAATTCACTTACCAACCTGTCTAAAAGTTTAGGGATTTCAGATTGGTTAGAAACCGCCCTGTAGTTGTCAATTTCTTCTTTTGCTCCAGATTTATAAATCGGTTTTAGAAAACTGTTTTTCCAAAAAGTAGGAAATTCCCATGAATTAAGAGATAAATTAAAAAGCAACTTGAGAAGATTAACTAATGTAAATACACAATTTTTTAATAAACATGATGGAATGCCATCGGGGCGATATGAGTATTTGCAACGTAATTCAGTAATTCCTTCAATTATATCGATAACACTAATTTGATAATCAGAAATAGGTAAGTTTCCTTTATATTCTAGTGAAGGCAAATCAGTTACATTATCATTTAAGTAAACTGATGAAAAAAAACCTGCAAAACTATTTACAACTGATTGTAAATTATTACATGATACAGAACTATATGTTATGATATTTGGAAAATTATTAGTTTTACGTTGTTTGTTAATGTGACGCCAGAAGGATTTTGGATTCTCTTGGATTGATAATTCAGTTATTTCCAGATAACTTTTGAAACAGATATATGAGAGTTTGTTCTCTGTTTTCTTCGTTTTACTGAGGGTGACTATTTTTTTAGTGTTTTAAGGTTAACGTAAAGATATTATAATTTTTGTCTGTTTTAGCCAAGGATTTAAAAAGCGGAAGATATTGAAAAACGTTTCAATACCTTCAAAGAAATTACCTTTGCAAAAGAACATGATTAAGGAAATGATCACCTAGAACACTACGAACGAGGAAAAAAATTCGCAAAGAAAGATTGAAGATACTCACAATCAGTTTGATGTCTGACATTCTACTTAAAAATATAGTTAATATGTTATACAATTTCGTAAAAAAAAGATATATCTTTTAGGAAATGGTTTTACTTTCAAAATAAACCCATTCAATCTAAAAACCTTCTTAATTCTTATTTTATTTCTATCGAAACTAATAAATAATCAAAATGAAACCAATAAAATTATGCCAACAACTTATAAACGATAAACCGATCACAAATAGTGTCTTAACGTATAAAATAATAAAATACTATACAAAAATCATAAAATAAAGCAAAAAAAATCAACATTAAACACATTAAACACAACAGAGAAGTAAGGGCACAGTAATTAGTTCCAAAATTTTCCACAGTGGCGCTGGCTTCTTAAATTCTGACGTCTATAGATATGTATAATAGATAGATATGTCCTAAAATTTTTCGACTGTATTTTTTGCCACAATCTGGTGATCTTCGATTTTTTTTTAACGTAAACAAGTTAACCGATGTTACTTTTTTAATAGGATGGTGCGATTTTCTTTGTATTTTTGGAAACATCATCTCTTGCTAGATACGGGACCATAAATTTATAATAGGATTACATAAACAAAATTCTTATGTAATACGACTTCGTTAATCCAATTCTTATCGTTGTCGACCATGGAAATAAGTTGATGACAAGCTGTCAAGTAGAGACACCGTTCATTGTCAGTTATCTGCATTTTGCCAGCTTTGTAAATAGTTGATAGGAAAACCCAAAAGATTTGTAGTTTAATAATAAATGTTACCTTTTAAGTTATTAATAATAATAAATTGTTGTGAAATTGCTATTGTCATTATATATTTATAAATTTAAGATATGGATAAAAAATATTAACTCAAAAACGTTTTGTAATCAAAATTCGCTTGTACCAATGCTTCCTAAAATACAAGGAGGCTGTTGCTTGTACGCCTATAAATGGGAACACACTGTACAGCAGACAGATGGACAATGCATTAAAGATACTCTCTAATATCAGCTCAACTCTCTCAATATCTCTTTTATTTGTAAATTTAATCCAAATCCTACGGTAATTATTAATTGAAAAACCCGCTGATACGAGGAATTATCAATGTATACATATTCTCAGAAACTCGTTTAAAAAAAATAATTAACCCTCCTATAATAACAAATTATTAAATTATGAAATGTCGCAACGGCTATCACTTCCATAGGCCACCTTCGCTTTACCGTTAAGTAGGTGATTTGTTTACATAATAACTGGTTAAGTATAATAAATAATTATATGCAGGAATCCACTACCTAAGTTTAAGTTCGGCATTTATTATTTTTAGAGATATTCTGGGAAACTGGGAAAACATGTCGTATCCTAGAAAAAAATCCGTAGCGCTACTTCCTCGGAAGACTAGGTATTTCCCGATATTAAGATATTATTATAGACATATTTAGTTAAAATAATAACCCAAAAAGTAGTAGGTAAATGTATTAATATAGATATGTACAAGCAAATGCGTAAGAATCTAATTTTCAAGACAAAAATATGCATTATATAATATTAAATAATGCAAAATACATTATCAATCAATCATTAAATACTTAAGATCAGATCAAATGGTTCTCAAATTGCCAACCATGGACTTCTTGACAATAGTCAAGTCTATCTACAAATTCACCGAGTACATTGTAAATGATTTCGTCTTAAGTTTGTCTAATTTTACACTGTATTTTGTTCTTTACATCATCTCAATGTTATGATCTTGTGGTACAGATTTTTGCCTTCAGATATCACCAAAGAAACTAGTTCAGAGGCATAAGATCTGGACATCTCGTCGGCCGCTCGATTGACCCTCTTTTACCAATCCAACGCTCAGGAAAAATTCACTCAAGCAGTGGCGGTGCTTGATATTTCAGTTAGCCATATCTTGAAAACGAAGCATGGGACCCACTTCACTTTTAGGTGATGACTATACACCTCTTACAGAAAGGATTTATAGTGAAAAAAGTCAGCAAAGTTTGCGAAAAAATTTTCAAAAACACTGGAGCACTTCCGGTTTCAGTAACGCTCTGTGGGATATTTGCAGTATATATTTTTTCATAGTCTAGAAACAAATATAAGGAGACGTTTTTCGATTTGTTGCAAAATATATTTTTTTTCAAAAAGTTATGGCCATTTTAATTTTAATTTTATAGGAACATTTTGTTTCCCAAAAATTAAAATGGCCATAACTTTTTGAAACAAAAAATATTTTGTAAGAAATCGAAAAACGTCTGCTTATATTTGTTTCTAGATTAGGAAAAAATATATACTGCAAATATTCCACAGAGCGTTACTGAGAACCCAGGGAGTGCTCCAGTGTTTTTGAAAAAATTTTTCGCAAACTTTGCTGACGGTTTTTTCACTATAAATCCTTTCTGTAAGAGGTGTATAGTCATCACCTAAAAAGTGAAGTGGGTCCCATGCGTCGTTTTCAAGATATGACTAACTGAAATATCACGCACCGCCACTGCACTCAAGTAATCTCGAACAGTTTGGGCAAAGTCTGGTGTTTGCAAATTGTGTTCATTTTTATAGGGAAAAAGGCAAAGAGGCAAGAATTAACTCATATTGAAGAAACTCTAGATATCGTTCTCCTACAAGGGCTTTGCATTTTATTTTTGTTGTAGTTATAATTAAATTTTAATAACAATAAAATTTGTGTCTCATAATTGTTATTTCGAATTTGGTAACAAGGTGGTAACATTTTTATGAAGTCGTTTTAAATAATGAGCCATTTAATTTTTTTATTCGAATAGAATTACAATTCAGTATTGTCTCCTTCAAAATAACTTCCTTGGGAAGCCACACAGTGCTGGAACTCATATACTGGAATAGCCTTCAGCTGGTCGGTTGATGAATGTTTTCTATGGTCCCAAAATGACGTCCCTTGAGGTGATTTTTCCATCTCGGGAAGAGAAAAAAGTCACATCAAGTCAGGCGTATAAGGAGACTGATGAGCCACAGGAATGTTTTTACTGGCTAAAAACTCGTATACTGAAATGGCTGTGTGCCTAGGCGCGTTGTCGTGATTCAACATCCAGTTGTCCGTGATGTTGAACCTCTTTGTTGATTTACTGTTTGGCCTGGAGACACACACTCTTTGTGGACAATTCCCTGGCTATCAAAAAAGCAAATCAGCCTGCATTTGATATTCGACTTGCTCACTCTTGCTTTTTTGGGTCTTGGAGAGCATGACGTGTGCCATTCCATGCTTTGGCGCTTTGTTTCCGAGTCGTACTCAAACACTCAAATCTCATCACCAGTAATAGTACGTTCCATAAAATGGGGATCATTTTCAATCTACTCCAAAAAGTCAAGACACCTTTCTCTCCTGATGTCCTTTTGTTACCGCGAAAGGTTTTTGGAACCTTTTTTGCGCAGATTTTTCTCATCCCCAATTAGCAGATTTATTGAGCGTGTAGGCTACAGTATTGACGGATCGCAATACGGATTGTCGGATTTCTAGATTTCCGAATTCCGTGATTCGTGATCGTGATTCCACGGATCGCGATAATATAGAACGTGTAATTGCGGACTTGATATAGATCATGTCAGTACGACCTGCAACAGCAATGGAGGAGGAGGAATATCAGGAAGACAACGGACTATGCGAGACGACGGAATATCAGGAAGACAACGGACTATGCGATGATGACGCGCCTCCAGACCCATGCACGCGAGACCAAGTTGTTTTAAAAGATTGTATTCTTAATTTTGAAATGCTGCCTGAATTGTGGGATTCTTCATCAAATGATTATAAGAATACAAAAAAGAAAACTGAAACCCTTCACAAGTTACTGAACATTTACAAAAAAAATAAAAAATGGTGCAACTATTGATGATGTGAGGAAAAAGATTAACAGTTTACGATCAAACTACAGTAAAGAACTGAAAACAATTGTAATCAAAGCGTTCGGGAGCTGGCAGGGACGACATTTTTTCATCTAATAGTTTCAGTTTTTCACCCACTGTTTTCTTTTTTGCTCTTCTCTTCAAAGATATTGCCAAAATAATAGCTACACCGGCCTTTTTTTGTATCCATATCGACTGCACTGTACAAAAGATAACACGATACTGACGTGATAAATACTGAAACGTGTAGGGTGTTTGGATCACGATCTGGATTGAAATCCAGGGTCTGAACGCACAAAATCCCATATTCTACCGACATTTTCATCGGTTCTTGAAGATGAAAGCCTTCCGCTGCGTAGTTCATTTTCAATACTCATTCTTAAAACGCGTTAGAAAAAACCGGTTTACGAAATAATAACAAAGAACAAATGACTACAAGTTCAAACTTGTACTGAAGGTGCATTACATTTTAACCTACCTCCTAAGTCCCGTCTCCGCAGTGTTTCTAGATCGGGCGCTACGTTGCCAATGTCACTACTTAATTTACACACCTCGTCTATCGTGTCGAGATAAAAAAAAGAACATATTACAGAAAGTAGAACTTCACTAACGTTAGTTTCGTGCATTTTTTTCAAGTAACCGCTGTGCCCTGGTCACCCCTACATATCGGTGTAGCGACAACTGTTAAAATAGAGCACGTTCCATCTGCTTCAGAATTTTTTTTTGACAACGAGAGCCCTGAAAAGATGAGGACAGCTCACGTAATGGCGAATTAAAGAATTAAAATTGTAAATTGCGCTAAATTGGTACATCCTGCGCGGTTTTACATATTTGGACGGATAGGTTCGTGAAAGGAACTCCGGGGCCTTTTAATAGGATTAACGGCCACGGGCGAGAACTCGGATTTTTTTCTTCGAGTGGTGTCCCACATTTCGTTAAGTGGGCTCGGGCGTACCAAGCTAGATGTTTTTGTAATTAACGCTCAAGGAATGGCGTGAAACTCCTATGCAAGGCGCTAATTGATGTGGGAAATTGGTTGGAATTTGAGACACTGAGCTCACCATCAGGAATATTGGCGATATAAGATAGCATAAGAGAGCACTAGATTCGTTTTGACTCAAGGCGCGATTGGAAAAAAAATCGCAAGACATGAACTTAGAGGCTCATATTACTGATTGAAAAAAATAAAGAAAAAACAACTAAAACCATGTATTTCCATGTTTTCGAGGTCACTCTTTCGAATGGAATCGTTAAAATTTGCAAAAAAATTGATGTAACAAAAACTATTAAAAAACACGATTTTTTCAAGATTCTTTTTTTTTAAATCGCAATTTCAGCTGTTATCGTCCTTTATACCACTCAAAAATAAATAGAAACGTGCACTCGAGACATGTACTTGAAGGAAACGCAATGAGAACAATTTAATTTTCTCATTTTTGAGGTTACAATAACTAGATATGGAAAAATTCAAAGGGTGATATTTCACGTTTTTTACCAGTTGCGGGATCATTGACGCAAAAGAAGAATTGAACAATTATTAGTACTTTGGGGGTTTTTGGGGTCGCTGATCACGATCCTGATGTCAGAATTTCAAAATTCAAAATGGCGGATCCAATATGGCCACCATCCCGAATCAAATTTCAAATTTTTCGATTATTTTGCCTCAAACTTTGTAAACTAGACCATATTGCAACATCATGCACACTTAAATCAAATACAAATTGCAATTTTGGAATACCATGCTCTTATTGCGTTGTTTTATGTATCATGTTTCTTGATCATAACAACAATTCTGTTTATGCCACCTTCTTAAATATTTTTCGCAGGCTATACCCTCAATAATACAATTATCTACATATATACAATAATGGTGCGGATCGCTACAAAAAACTACACATAAGTACATCACCTCGCTGACAAAATCACCTGTTTTGTAAAAAAACGTTATACCTTAGCGCGCTCCACCACTGGTTAAATAGCGACTGAGCGACATAGAACTAATTCATTGTCCCTATACGCTCGAATATTATCCCGTTAAAAGTATGCTAGTTTGAGGATCGTAACGTTACATGTGTTGTGTACTCTTCAAGTAGATTCATGTTCTTATGTTTTACTAGCTTTAACTGAAAGTACGTACTTTTTCATAAATTATTCCTTATACAAACAATCTCTATTCACTGTCCGACTCTATCTTTAATATTTTAGTGCCATTTCTAATACAGATCTGGAGACATAATTTTCTTTATTGACAATTAAAATGAATTTTATTAAAAAATGTCTAAAATATTTTACAGTTTAGTAGGCTCTGAAATTGAAAAATCACTAGTAAACCGTTGTTAACACATTTTTTTATCCTCGATCAAATTCTGCTACTTATAAATATTTTAGGGTCTTTTAGAAACAGTGATTTTAAGCAAAAAAGTTCATATGAACATAGGTCGTGAAACGCTTAGTTTTCGACAAACGGGGTAATTCCACTTAAAGGTGATTAAAAAAGGGGTGAACTTAATTTTTTCATTTTTTTTATTTACTCAATAACGGTGAAAGCTACAATGCCCTAATTTTATAAATAAAGTAATGCAATCCTGAGTCTAACATAAGTTCAATCATCCATAAACTTTTTCAGTGCCCCTTTTTAAATCAGAATTAATCTACTCCAATGGGTTTTTTAGGTTTGACTTGTTTCACTTATTCTTTGAAAAATTGCAATGAAAAAATGCAACCGCACTTATCATCCAAAAGTGCTTCGTTTTTTACAAACACGAACGATTTTTTTTTTTTTTTTTTGAAAATTTTATCAATCAAGCTAACCAAATAGGGGCACCGAACCCTCGTACGCACGCCACTGATTCTGTAATTAAAAAGTTCATGTATGATTGAGCTTTCATCATTAGACGACTAGTTTATAAAACTGGAACCTTGTATCTCTCACCGTTATTGAGTAAACAGAAAATCGATAAAAAAAAACAAACAAATAATTAATCACCTTGTATATCGAAAACCAATCATTTAGTTTAGGAAAAAAATTCATATAAACCTAGAACCGTGATTGTTTAATTGCCGACATATATTGTTTTATCATCTGTTAATAAGTGGTATTTTAAAGCAAAATAAATAAGACAGTTCTAAATAGAATTTCATTGTTTTATTTTATGCCAGCTTTATACGATTTCTGTCCCACTGTGTGTCGTGTAAGGCCCACCGCAGACGACAGACAATAGGTGAGAAAATGGAAATCTAGAATCACTGTTCGCACACATGCAAACAGTCGGTGGTGTGTTTAGTTATAATAGACGAGGTAATGTATGTATGTACATACAAGCTGTGGCTATTAAATAACCGAACTGATGCTGCTACCAGCGCGCTGCGAGCTTGTTGCGACAAGTTTGAACAGAACTGTGTCTGGTGATACTTTCCCCACCCTGAGCTCGCTGAACAAGCCAGTGGGTCGCTTAGATTGAATGTAGCAGTCGTTTGAATTAGTCTACGTACCAGTGACGCGTCGAAAAAATGTTGTGTTCAGATGGAGCAACGGGTTAATCTCAAGTTTCTTGTTAAGCTGGGGAAAATTTTAACCGAAGCTTATCCATTGTTAAAAGAAGTGTACGGGAATGAATGTTTATCCCGCACACAAGTTTTTGAACGGTTTAAACGGTTTAAAGAGGGACGTGAAACGATCGAAGATGATCCGCGCCCCGGACGGCCCTCAACGTCAAAAACAGACGAAGACGTTGAAAAAATTGGTAAATTAATCCGCGAAGATCGTCGTCTAAACATCCGTGGGCTTACTGAAATAACAGGAATCGACAAAGAATGTGTTCGCCAGATTTTGCATGAATCGTTCAATATGCGCAAAGTTTACGCAAAAATGGTGCCAAAACTCCTCACTGAATGAACATTTACGCTGACATTCTAAACAACATTGACACTGATCCAGGCTTGTTAGACACGGTGATTACTTGTGATGACAAGATTCGTAAGTGTGGAAGCGGTTAAAGCAAAAGCGACGGAGATTCTGAACCAACTGACAGAAGCGGACTTCCAGCACTGCGTTCAACAAAAAGTTGGAAAAGTCGTATGGAGTGGTGTAGAGATCTAGACCAATAGCTATCGATCACCAAAAATTGACTTTCCTCTGGTGTACGAATTCATATCGCACGAGAGAACGAAACTTATTGCAATTTTTTTTCCTCTGATGAAAATTTGGTATATTGTAATGATGTGAACGGCTTGCTGACTTTCATGGGCTTGAAGCCTTATCATGCAACAGAGTGGTTATACGAAATACCCTTGTTTTATTTGTTTCTGGGACAGTCGAGCCAAATTAAGTCATTGGACACAAAAAAATTGGCCTGTGAGAGATGTTCTTGTTGTTGGTGAAAGGAATGTCATAAGTCAGCCTTTGGTTCCCCGAGAAAAAATCATTCTTCCACCTTTGCACATAAAGTTAAGGCTCATGAAGCAATATGTTAAAGCTCTGGACAGAAATGGTCAATGTTTTAATTGATTTCATTTCTCCGAAATTTCCTGGATTGAGTACTGAGAAATTAAAAGCAGGAATTTTTAATGAGCCTCAAATACGATAATTAATTAAAAGCTCTACAAATTTTGAAGCTTCTATGACTAAAATAGAACGACTTGCGTGGAATCTTTTGTAGCGGTTGCACAAAACCCTTGGAAATTACAAGGCTGATAACTATAAAGAGTTAGTCGAGGAAATGCTTCTTAACTTCAAAAATTTAGGCTGTAATATGAGCATCAAAGTGCACTACCTCCATAATCATATAGATCACTTTCAACATAATTTAGGAGATCTTAGCGAAGAACAAGGAGAACGCTTCCATCAAGATATAAAAACAATGGAGAAAAGGTACCAAGGCAGATGGGACATTCATATTATGATGGCCGATTATTGCTGAGGACTTGATTACCCAAGACAATTTCACTCAAGAAAATCATCCCAGACAATTTCTTGATGTATAATCCCAAAATAAATTGATATTTTTGTAAAAATGTGTTTCTTTCTATCTTATAAACTAGAGCTGATATAAAAAATGCGACTGGTTTTTTTGTATCAGCTCACAAGACATACTTAAAATCAGGTCTAAAATCTTAGACACCAAAATGTGTGTAGACCAGTGTAGTCGGTCGTCTGCGGTGGGCCCAAATCGGTCAGAAAAGCCCGACGTGTGTGGAGCCTTTTATGATCCGCCGCTGTTAGCCGGGGCGCACATTGAGACGCAGGCGACGCAGCACAGCACAGCACAGGAAATAACTGCACGCAGAGAGTGAGCGCATATTGCTAAACAGTTTTGTATCGCCTGTGTTGACTTGTTCACAGTGTGTTCGATTTGTACTATCAAAGTCAATTTAAATGGCTGAACAATTTGATTTACGTTCCGAATCAGATTCTGATGCACAAATGGAAATAAACATGTTAGTGTACGATATGTCAAAAAGAAGAAAATCAATTTGGAAAAGTAGCTATATGGAGAAAAGAAGAAGCCATGGGGAATTCACTTTAACATCTGAATTTTCAGACAGTAGATATACAAACTACTTTCGCTTCAATCGAATTCAATTTATTGAAGTGCATAGTATTTATATTTAATCTTAGATATAATAAAATATATTGTGTATTTTCCTGACCGTTGATTTTAAACTTGATTAATATTTTTGGGATTTTGAGTCCTTAGAAATAAACCGTTTTTATTATGTTTCAGTTTCATTAAACCATCTTTACAGAACCACAATTGAGGAGCTTGCTGCAAGAACGATGCAGCTCCATTTTCAACGCGTGACGAGGTTAGCTGCTTATAATTTCGATAAAATTATTAGACGTTCAGGCCTATGCTGTATCATTTGACGTTATTTATAACAGTGGTGTTATAATTCTTGTCCGATCAGGATTAGCCTTTTTAAATAATCCTAGTTTCCGATTGGTTGAAGTTGTTAACAGCGGTGTTATAAATAACGGCAAATGATACATCATACGCCTGGTTATTTAACGCAAGTTCGACGCAGCTCAGCATATGCCAGTATGTATACTCCATGCGCTGAGCAGTGTGGAATTTGCGTTAAATAACGCCTAATATTTTTATCGAAATTATAAGCAGCTAACCTCGTCACGCGTTGAAAATGGAGCTGCATCGTTCTTGCAGCAAGCTCCTCAATTGTTATAATAATTTATAAAAATGTATACGCTGGTATATAGACAAATTGTTATTACAGTTTCTATGTTGTCGAGTTATTTACATTTATGTTTCACTAATATATCACACTGATATACACTGTATACACTGATATATCACCCGGTATATCAGTGTATACGTTTGTATAAATTATAATAATTGTAGTTCTCTGGAGACGGTTTCATTAAACCGAAACGCAAGGAAAAACAAAATGTTTAATTTCTAACGACCGAAAATTCCAAGAATATAAAAAATAAATAGAAGATACAATAAATGATAAAAGTAGTAAAAGTAGGTACTTACCGTCTTTTAAATTAACCTTCTTGGCAATTTCAATCCATATTTCTTCTTTTAGTTTAGATTTCATGTATTGAGGATTATTTGTATCGTATAAAACCGTTTGGTTTCGAACTGCCTCGATCAGTTCCTCATGCATTTTCATAACGCGTTCGATGACTGCCTGACACGTGGCACAGGAAACTGTGTTTCGAACACTGCGCGGGCAGGTTTTTCGCGACGCAGTTCTGCCCTGCCCTGCTCTGCGTCTTAATTTGCGCACGTGTATTTAAACCCTATTGACTACAAAAACCTGTGCTGTGTCGCCTGCGTCTCAATGTGCGCCCCGGCTTAACCGGCCCTTCCCTGACGGCAGTGCCGGCGTCAAAACCCAATCGCAAGTCAAATAGTCTGGATCGGCCGGCCGGCGTCACACCTCGGGCACCAGTCAATGGCCGTCCGCTATGCTATAATAACGAGGTAAACAAATAAGGTCGGATAGTTTTAAATTTAGCGCGAACACAAATAAAAGTCACCCGTTCAATATACAGGATGTTCGTGTTTGTTTGCGTTACGTAAGCGGCGGATAAAGACGGTAAGTTTATTGGTCGCTCGGAAGCAAAGGTCAAAAGGTTATATCGGTACTGTGCGAGTAAAAAAAGTCGACAGGGCAAGCGATAACTTTAAAATGCAGCTGGCGGGTATTGCAACGAATGTAAAAGCGTTTGAACATTGAACAGGTTACATGTTTTCAAAATTGGAAGGTATTTCAGATATAAAATTTAATGCAGGCTAATTCATATAAAATTGCAATAATCAGTGGACGATATATGCATATGTATAAGGCGAGTTTTTTAGTGCGTCTATAAAATCATTGTTTCATTAAAAAAAAAGCTGAAAAGTAATAAGCGGAATTGTTTGCACCCTTTTTTATCACTTTAAAATATTGCGGTATCTACAGGGTGTTCATATACATCTGGGCGTCGATTAACTTCCTTATTTTAAATTGAACATCCTATATATTTTTACAAACTGGGAAAGAGCACACAATTTTGCCTGCAATTTTGAGTCGAAAACATGTATCGTAACTTACGAGATGTGTAAACTTACGAGGTTGAGGAGCCATACGAATGTTTTTACTGGCTCAAAACTCGTTTACCGAAGTGGCTCCATGACAAGGCGCATTCTCGTGATGCAACATCCAGTTGTTCTTAATGTTTGGTCTTAGTTAAAGTTTTTCAAGAATGTTTCTGTAAAAGTGTTGATTTACTGCCTGGAGGCACAAACTCTTTGTGGACAATTCCCTAGCTATCAAAAAAGCAAATATGCTCTTCAACTTGCTCATTCCTGCTTTGGAGAGCTTAAAGTGTGTCATTTCATGCTTTGGAGCTTGATTTTAGGGTCGTACTCAAACACACAAGTCTCATCACCAGTAATGACACGTTCCATTAAATGGGGATCATTTTCAATCGATTCCAAAAAGTGAAGACATCTTTCTCTCCTGATGTCCTTTCGTTCCTGCGAAAGGTTTTTTGGAACCATTTTTGCGTAGTTTTTCCTCATCCCCAATTCGTTAATCAAAGTCTGGTGAACAGTGGTGTGATTCAAACTTAACTCTTCCCCGAGCTTGTCGTCAACTGACGATCTGAACGCACAAGATCCCGTATTCTATCGTCATTTTCATCGGTTCATGAAGATGAAGGCCTTCCGCTGCGTGGTTCAATCGACTCTCTTCCTTCTGAGAATGCCTTAAACCACCGAAAACCTGAGCTCTTGAAAAAAACACTGTCTCCGTAGGCGTTTTTGAAGTTTTGCAAAAATATCCGTTGCGCTGTGTCCTAGTCTGAAGCAAAACCTGATGGCACACCGTTGCTCAAAATCAATGTCTCATTTTTAAAACGCACTAGAAAAACCGGTTTACGCAAACAGTCACAAAAAAACAAATAAATGACTAACAAGTGCAAACTTGTACTGAAGGTGCATTACATGTTAACCTACCGCCCTTCCAAGTCCCGTCTCCGCTGTGTTGCTAGATCGGGCGCAACGTTGCCAGTCTCATTACTTAATTTACACACCTCGTATACCTAAACCTAGCCGTTTTGAAGACATTTGATGTTTTTTAAAAAAATGGCAGACGTCAGTCTTCTTCTAGTTTTTCTAATTATCAGTTCTCCTTTTTTGCCATATGAACATCATGGGCAACACAATAAAAATTTTGAAACATTTTCGGTTTTCCTCGGTTTTTAAGAATGTTCCGTTAAAGTTGCCATCAAACTAGCCACGAACGTAAACAGCAAACTTAAAAAATGTAATTAACTACTGTTCATTGCTCTTTTACTATAGGAATTCTAAGAATAAGCTAAAACTGTAAAAAATCTTGCTCGAAATTTTTTTTTTATTTTCTAATCGGTCCAGAAATGTGATGGGGTGAATCACCCCATACGTATGTGTATAATTAAAATCCTCGAATTCATTTTGCAGGTTGGATGGTCCTTTCTAGGAATTCAGAAAACAAAATACCTACCTAGAACAATAATGTATGGCTCTTGGCTCTTTACGGCTCTATGACTCTTAGGTGTACTATAACTTCTTATCGTATATATTTCGAAATTATGCAATTGAGTGCTGTGCCAAAGAGTGCCACGTCACCTCAAATATATTTTACTTAGTTTATAAACATAACGCAAGTGCCAAATATATATTTTAACCGGTAGAATAAGCACGAACCTGGGGAACATAAAAAAGTGGTAAAACATGTACACAGCTAGAAGTCACACGTTGTACACAGTGCTGCCAGTTATTGGAAAATCTCCCAATTTTCGTGGAAATTGTCATGTTCCGATACACACTCAGTGAAAGAAAAAAGATTTTACAGTATTTTCAGCCGGGTACAAGTATAACATAACATTTTCAAAAAACCGTGAATAACTTCGAAAATATTAAATTCCTTTCACAGATCTTGGACTCACATCAAAGATAAAATTTCAGGGTAAATCTATCTGAGCAACAGCTATTTTGGAAAAAAAATCCTACACATGAAAAATTAACAAATTTGAACCAAACATAAAAAAAAACATCATTTCTATAGTATTCGTAAAAAATCGCTGTTTCTAAAAGGAACATTAATTCATTATTTTTTTAGGGCTATGTGTGG